>CM050176.1:34764263-34933268 GCA_027410445.1 Discoglossus pictus | reverse complement strand
TACTATACAGTGTAATGTAACACGTCTATACACTACAGTATGCACTATCCTTATACTATACAGTGTAATGTAACACGTCTATACACTACAGTATGTACTATCCTTATACTATACAGTGTAATGTAACACCTCTATACACTACAGTATGTACTATCCTTATACTATACAATGTAATGTGACACCTCTATACACTACAGTATGTGCTATCCTTATACTATACAATGTAATGTAACACATCTATACACTACAGTATGTACTATCCTTATACTATACAGTGTAATGTAACACATCTATACACTACAGTATGTACTATCCTTATACTATACAGTGTAATGTGACACATCTATACACTACAGTATGTGCTATCCTTATACTATACAGTGTAATGTGACACCTCTATACACTACAGTATGTGCTATCCTTATACTATACAGTGTAATGTGACACCTCTATACACTACAGTATGTACTATCCTTATACTATACAGTGTAATGTAACACATCTATACACTACAGTATGTACTATCCTTATACTATACAGTGTAATGTAACACATCTATACACTACAGTATGTACTATCCTTATACTATACAGTGTAATGTAACACATCTATACACTACAGTATGTGCTATCCTTATACTATACAGTGTAATGTGACACCTCTATACACTACAGTATGTACTATCCTTATACTATACAGTGTAATGTAACACATCTATACACTACAGTATGCACTATCCTTATACTATACAGTGTAATGTGACACATATATACACTACAGTATGTACTATCCTTATACTATACAGTGTAATGTAACACCTCTATACACTACAGTATGTACTATCCTTATACTATACAGTGTAATGTAACACATCTATACACTACAGTATGCGCTATCCTTATACTATACAGTGTAATGTAACACCTCTATACACTACAGTATGTACTATCCTTATACTATACAGTGTAATGTAACACATCTATACACTACAGTATGCACTATCCTTATACTATACAGTGTAATGTAACACATCTATACACTACAGTATGTACTATCCTTATACTATACAGTGTAATGTAACACCTCTATACACTACAGTATGTGCTATCCTTATACTATACAGTGTAATGTAACACATCTATACACTACAGTATGTACTATCCTTATACTATACACTGTAATGTAACACATCTATACACTACAGTATGCGCTATCCTTATACTATACAGTGTAATGTAACACGTCTATACACTACAGTATGTACTATCCTTATACTATACAGTGTAATGTAACACGTCTATACACTACAGTATGCTCTATCCTTATACTATACAGTGTAATGTAACACGTCTATACACTACAGTATGTACTATCCTTATACTATACAGTGTAATGTGACACATCTATACACTACAGTATGTACTATCCTTATACTATACAGTGTAATGTAACACATATATACACTACAGTATGCACTATCCTTATACTATACAGTGTAATGTGACACATCTATACACTACAGTATGTACTATCCTTATACTATACAGTGTAATGTGACACATCTATACACTACAGTATGTACTATCCTTATACTATACAGTGTAATGTAACACGTCTATACACTACAGTATGTACTATCCTTATACTATACAGTGTAATGTAACACATCTATACACTACAGTATGTACTATCCTTATACTATACAGTGTAATGTAACACATATATACACTACAGTATGCACTATCCTTATACTATACAGTGTAATGTGACACATCTATACACTACAGTATGTACTATCCTTATACTATACAGTGTAATGTGACACATCTATACACTACAGTATGTACTATCCTTATACTATACAGTGTAATGTAACACGTCTATACACTACAGTATGTACTATCCTTATACTATACAGTGTAATGTAACACATCTATACACTACAGTATGTGCTATCCTTATACTATACAGTGTAATGTAACACCTCTATACACTACAGTATGCACTATCCTTATATTATACAGTGTAATGTAACACATCTATACACTACAGTATGTACTATCCTTATACTATACAGTGTAATGTAACACATCTATACACTACAGTATGTGCTATCCTTATACTATACAGTGTAATGTGACACATATATACACTACAGTATGTACTATCCTTATACTATACAGTGTAATGTAACACCTCTATACACTACAGTATGTACTATCCTTATACTATACAGTGTAATGTAACACGTCTATACACTACAGTATGCTCTATCCTTATACTATACAGTGTAATGTAACACGTCTATACACTACAGTATGTACTATCCTTATACTATACAGTGTAATGTGACACATCTATACACTACAGTATGTGCTATCCTTATACTATATAGTGTAATGTGACACGTCTGTACACTACAGTATGTACTATCCTTATACTATACAGTGTAATGTAACACCTCTATACACTACAGTATGTACTATCCTTATACTATACAGTGTAATGTAACACATATATACACTACAGTATGCACTATCCTTATACTATACAGTGTAATGTGACACATCTATACACTACAGTATGTGCTATCCTTATACTATACAGTGTAATGTGACACATCTATACACTACAGTATGTACTATCCTTATACTATACAGTGTAATGTGACACATCTATACACTACAGTATGTACTATCCTTATACTATACAGTGTAATGTAACACCTCTATACACTACAGTATGCGCTATCCTTATACTATACAGTGTAATGTAACACGTCTATACACTACAGTATGTACTATCCTTATACTATACACTGTAATGTGACACATCTATACACTACAGTATGTACTATCCTTATACTATACAGTGTAATGTAACACCTCTATACACTACAGTATGCGCTATCCTTATACTATACAGTGTAATGTAACACGTCTATACACTACAGTATGTACTATCCTTATACTATACAGTGTAATGTGACACATCTATACACTACAGTATGCACTATCCTTATACTATACAGTGTAATGTAACACATCTATACACTACAGTATGCGCTATCCTTATACTATACAGTGTAATGTAACACGTCTATACACTACAGTATGTGCTATCCTTATACTATACAGTGTAATGTGACACATCTATACACTACAGTATGTACTATCCTTATACTATACAGTGTAATGTAACACCTCTATACACTACAGTATGTACTATCCTTATACTATACAGTGTAATGTAACACCTCTATACACTACAGTATGTACTATCCTTATACTATACACTGTAATGTAACACATCTATACACTACAGTATGCGCTATCCTTATACTATACAGTGTAATGTAACACGTCTATACACTACAGTATGTGCTATCCTTATACTATACAGTGTAATGTGACACATCTATACACTACAGTATGTACTATCCTTATACTATACAGTGTAATGTGACACATCTATACACTACAGTATGTACTATCCTTATACTATACAGTGTAATGTAACACGTCTATACACTACAGTATGTACTATCCTTATACTATACAGTGTAATGTAACACATCTATACACTACAGTATGTGCTATCCTTATACTATACAGTGTAATGTAACACCTCTATACACTACAGTATGCACTATCCTTATACTATACAGTGTAATGTAACACATCTATACACTACAGTATGCACTATCCTTATACTATACAGTGTAATGTAACACATCTATACACTACAGTATGTACTATCCTTATACTATACAGTGTAATGTGACACATCTATACACTACAGTATGTACTATCCTTATACTATACAGTGTAATGTAACACGTCTATACACTACAGTATGTACTATCCTTATACTATACAGTGTAATGTAACACATCTATACACTACAGTATGTGCTATCCTTATACTATACAGTGTAATGTGACACATCTATACACTACAGTATGTACTATCCTTATACTATACAGTGTAATGTAACACATCTATACACTACAGTATGCACTATCCTTATACTATACAGTGTAATGTAACACATCTATACACTACAGTATGTACTATCCTTATACTATACAGTGTAATGTAACACATCTATACACTACAGTATGTGCTATCCTTATACTATACACTGTAATGTAACACATCTATACACTACAGTATGCGCTATCCTTATACTATACAGTGTAATGTAACACGTCTATACACTACAGTATGTGCTATCCTTATACTATACAGTGTAATGTAACACATCTATACACTACAGTATGTACTATCCTTATACTATACAGTGTAATGTAACACGTCTATACACTACAGTATGTACTATCCTTATACTATACAGTGTAATGTAACACATCTATACACTACAGTATGCACTATCCTTATACTATACAGTGTAATGTAACACATCTATACACTACAGTATGTACTATCCTTATACTATACAGTGTAATGTAACACATCTATACACTACAGTATGTACTATCCTTATACTATACAGTGTAATGTAACACCTCTATACACTACAGTATGTACTATCCTTATACTATACAGTGTAATGTGACACGTCTATACACTACAGTATGTACTATCCTTATACTATACAGTGTAATGTAACACGTCTATACACTACAGTATGTGCTATCCTTATACTATACAGTGTAATGTAACACGTCTATACACTACAGTATGTACTATCCTTATACTATACAGTGTAATGTAACACATCTATACACTACAGTATGTGCTATCCTTATACTATACAGTGTAATGTAACACATCTATACACTACAGTATGTGCTATCCTTATACTATACAGTGTAATGTAACACGTCTATACACTACAGTATGCACTATCCTTATACTATACAGTGTAATGTAACACCTCTATACACTACAGTATGTGCTATCCTTATACTATACAGTGTAATGTAACACATCTATACACTACAGTATGTACTATCCTTATACTATACAGTGTAATGTAACACGTCTATACACTACAGTATGTACTATCCTTATACTATACAGTGTAATGTGACACGTCTATACACTACAGTATGTACTATCCTTATACTATACAGTGTAATGTAACACGTCTATACACTACAGTATGTACTATCCTTATACTATACAGTGTAATGTGACACATCTATACACTACAGTATGTACTATCCTTATACTATACAGTGTAATGTAACACGTCTATACACTACAGTATGCACTATCCTTATACTATACAGTGTAATGTAACACATCTATACACTACAGTATGTACTATCCTTATACTATACAGTGTAATGTAACACATCTATACACTACAGTATGTACTATCCTTATACTATACAGTGTAATGTAACACCTCTATACACTACAGTATGTGCTATCCTTATACTATACAGTGTAATGTGACACATCTATACACTACAGTATGTACTATCCTTATACTATACAGTGTAATGTGACACGTCTATACACTACAGTATGTGCTATCCTTATACTATACAGTGTAATGTAACACGTCTATACACTACAGTATGTACTATCCTTATACTATACAGTGTAATGTAACACGTCTATACACTACAGTATGTACTATCCTTATACTATACAGTGTAATGTAACACATCTATACACTACAGTATGTGCTATCCTTATACTATACAGTGTAATGTAACACGTCTATACACTACAGTATGTACTATCCTTATACTATACAGTGTAATGTAACACATCTATACACTACAGTATGTACTATCCTTATACTATACAGTGTAATGTGACACATCTATACACTACAGTATGTACTATCCTTATACTATACAGTGTAATGTAACACATCTATACACTACAGTATGCACTATCCTTATACTATACAGTGTAATGTAACACATCTATACACTACAGTATGTACTATCCTTATACTATACAGTGTAATGTAACACATCTATACACTACAGTATGTACTATCCTTATACTATACAGTGTAATGTGACACATCTATACACTACAGTATGTACTATCCTTATACTATACAGTGTAATGTAACACGTCTATACACTACAGTATGTACTATCCTTATACTATACAGTGTAATGTGACACGTCTATACACTACAGTATGTACTATCCTTATACTATACAGTGTAATGTAACACCTCTATACACTACAGTATGTACTATCCTTATACTATACAGTGTAATGTAACATGTCTATACACTACAGTATGTGCTATCCTTATACTATACAGTGTAATGTAACACGTCTATACACTACAGTATGTACTATCCTTATACTATACAGTGTAATGTAACACGTCTATACACTACAGTATGTACTATCCTTATACTATACAGTGTAATGTAACACCTCTATACACTACAGTATGCACTATCCTTATACTATACAGTGTAATGTAACACATCTATACACTACAGTATGTACTATCCTTATACTATACAGTGTAATGTAACACGTCTATACACTACAGTATGCACTATCCTTATACTATACAGTGTAATGTAACACATCTATACACTACAGTATGTACTATCCTTATACTATACAATGTAATGTAACACGTCTATACACTACAGTATGCACTATCCTTATACTATACAGTGTAATGTAACACATCTATACACTACAGTATGCACTATCCTTATACTATACAGTGTAATGTAACACCTCTATACACTACAGTATGCACTATCCTTATACTATACAGTGTAATGTGACACATCTATACACTACAGTATGTACTATCCTTATACTATACAGTGTAATGTAACACCTCTATACACTACAGTATGTACTATCCTTATACTATACAGTGTAATGTAACACGTCTATACACTACAGTATGCACTATCCTTATACTATACAGTGTAATGTAACACATCTATACACTACAGTATGTACTATCCTTATACTATACAGTGTAATGTAACACATCTATACACTACAGTATGTACTATCCTTATACTATACAGTGTAATGTGACACCTCTATACACTACAGTATGTACTATCCTTATACTATACAGTGTAATGTAACACGTCTATACACTACAGTATGTACTATCCTTATACTATACAGTGTAATGTAACACATCTATACACTACAGTATGTGCTATCCTTATACTATACAGTGTAATGTGACACATCTATACACTACAGTATGTGCTATCCTTATACTATACAGTGTAATGTAACACATCTATACACTACAGTATGTGCTATCCTTATACTATACAGTGTAATGTGACACATCTATACACTACAGTATGTGCTATCCTTATACTATACAGTGTAATGTAACACATCTATACACTACAGTATGTGCTATCCTTATACTATACAGTGTAATGTGACACGTCTATACACTACAGTATGTACTATCCTTATACTATACAGTGTAATGTAACACATCTATACACTACAGTATGTACTATCCTTATACTATACAGTGTAATGTAACACGTCTATACACTACAGTATGTACTATCCTTATACTATACAGTGTAATGTGACACCTCTATACACTACAGTATGTACTATCCTTATACTATACAGTGTAATGTAACACGTCTATACACTACAGTATGTACTATCCTTATACTATACAGTGTAATGTAACACCTCTATACACTACAGTATGCGCTATCCTTATACTATACAGTGTAATGTAACACGTCTATACACTACAGTATGTACTATCCTTATACTATACAGTGTAATGTGACACGTCTATACACTACAGTATGTACTATCCTTATACTATACAGTGTAATGTAACACATCTATACACTACAGTATGTACTATCCTTATACTATACAGTGTAATGTAACACATCTATACACTACAGTATGTGCTATCCTTATACTATACAGTGTAATGTAACACGTCTATACACTACAGTATGCACTATCCTTATACTATACAGTGTAATGTAACACATCTATACACTACAGTATGTGCTATCCTTATACTATACAGTGTAATGTAACACATCTATACACTACAGTATGTGCTATCCTTATACTATACAGTGTAATGTAACACATCTATACACTACAGTATGTACTATCCTTATACTATACAGTGTAATGTAACACATCTATACACTACAGTATGTACTATCCTTATACTATACAGTGTAATGTGACACGTCTATACACTACAGTATGCACTATCCTTATACTATACAGTGTAATGTGACACATCTATACACTACAGTATGTACTATCCTTATACTATACAGTGTAATGTAACACATCTATACACTACAGTATGTACTATCCTTATACTATACAGTGTAATGTAACACATCTATACACTACAGTATGTGCTATCCTTATACTATACAGTGTAATGTAACACCTCTATACACTACAGTATGTACTATCCTTATACTATACAGTGTAATGTAACACGTCTATACACTACAGTATGTACTATCCTTATACTATACAGTGTAATGTAACACCTCTATACACTACAGTATGTACTATCCTTATACTATACAATGTAATGTGACACCTCTATACACTACAGTATGTGCTATCCTTATACTATACAGTGTAATGTGACACATCTATACACTACAGTATGTACTATCCTTATACTATACAGTGTAATGTGACACCTCTATACACTACAGTATGTACTATCCTTATACTATACAGTGTAATGTAACACATCTATACACTACAGTATGTACTATCCTTATACTATACAGTGTAATGTGACACATCTATACACTACAGTATGTACTATCCTTATACTATACAGTGTAATGTAACACGTCTATACACTACAGTATGTACTATCCTTATACTATACAGTGTAATGTGACACATCTATACACTACAGTATGTACTATCCTTATACTATACAGTGTAATGTAACACATCTATACACTACAGTATGTACTATCCTTATACTATACAGTGTAATGTAACACATCTATACACTACAGTATGTGCTATCCTTATACTATACAGTGTAATGTAACACCTCTATACACTACAGTATGTACTATCCTTATACTATACAGTGTAATGTAACACCTCTATACACTACAGTATGTACTATCCTTATACTATACAGTGTAATGTAACACCTCTATACACTACAGTATGTACTATCCTTATACTATACAGTGTAATGTAACACGTCTATACACTACAGTATGTACTATCCTTATACTATACAGTGTAATGTAACACATCTATACACTACAGTATGTGCTATCCTTATACTATACAGTGTAATGTAACACGTCTATACACTACAGTATGTACTATCCTTATACTATACAGTGTAATGTAACACGTCTATACACTACAGTATGTGCTATCCTTATACTATACAGTGTAATGTAACACGTCTATACACTACAGTATGTACTATCCTTATACTATACAGTGTAATGTAACACGTCTATACACTACAGTATGTACTATCCTTATACTATACAGTGTAATGTAACACGTCTATACACTACAGTATGTGCTATCCTTATACTATACAGTGTAATGTAACACGTCTATACACTACAGTATGTACTATCCTTATACTATACAGTGTAATGTAACACGTCTATACACTACAGTATGTACTATCCTTATACTATACAGTGTAATGTGACACATCTATACACTACAGTATGCACTATCCTTATACTATACAGTGTAATGTGACACGTCTATACACTACAGTATGTACTATCCTTATACTATACAGTGTAATGTAACACATCTATACACTACAGTATGTACTATCCTTATACTATACAGTGTAATGTAACACATCTATACACTACAGTATGTACTATCCTTATACTATACAGTGTAATGTAACACGTCTATACACTACAGTATGTACTATCCTTATACTATACAGTGTAATGTAACACATCTATACACTACAGTATGTACTATCCTTATACTATACAGTGTAATGTGACACATCTATACACTACAGTATGTACTATCCTTATACTATACATGTAATGTAACACATCTATACACTACAGTATGCACTATCCTTATACTATACAGTGTAATGTAACACATCTATACACTACAGTATGTGCTATCCTTATACTATACAGTGTAATGTAACACATCTATACACTACAGTATGTACTATCCTTATACTATACAGTGTAATGTAACACATCTATACACTACAGTATGTACTATCCTTATACTATACAGTGTAATGTAACACATCTATACACTACAGTATGTACTATCCTTATACTATACAGTGTAATGTAACACATCTATACACTACAGTATGTACTATCCTTATACTATACAGTGTAATGTGACACATCTATACACTACAGTATGTACTATCCTTATACTATACAGTGTAATGTAACACATCTATACACTACAGTATGTACTATCCTTATACTATACAGTGTAATGTAACACATCTATACACTACAGTATGTGCTATCCTTATACTATACAGTGTAATGTAACACGTCTATACACTACAGTATGCACTATCCTTATACTATACAGTGTAATGTAACACGTCTATACACTACAGTATGTACTATCCTTATACTATACAGTGTAATGTAACACCTCTATACACTACAGTATGTACTATCCTTATACTATACAATGTAATGTAACACATATATACACTACAGTATGTACTATCCTTATACTATACAGTGTAATGTGACACATCTATACACTACAGTATGTACTATCCTTATACTATACAGTGTAATGTAACACGTCTATACGCTACAGTATGTGCTATCCTTATACTATACAGTGTAATGTAACACATCTATACACTACAGTATGTACTATCCTTATACTATACAGTGTAATGTAACACGTCTATACACTACAGTATGTACTATCCTTATACTATACAGTGTAATGTAACACGTCTATACACTACAGTATGTGCTATCCTTATACTATACAGTGTAATGTAACACGTCTATACACTACAGTATGTACTATCCTTATACTATACAGTGTAATGTAACACGTCTATACACTACAGTATGTACTATCCTTATACTATACAGTGTAATGTAACACGTCTATACACTACAGTATGTGCTATCCTTATACTATACAGTGTAATGTAACACGTCTATACACTACAGTATGTACTATCCTTATACTATACAGTGTAATGTAACACGTCTATACACTACAGTATGTACTATCCTTATACTATACAGTGTAATGTGACACATCTATACACTACAGTATGCACTATCCTTATACTATACAGTGTAATGTGACACGTCTATACACTACAGTATGTACTATCCTTATACTATACAGTGTAATGTAACACATCTATACACTACAGTATGTACTATCCTTATACTATACAGTGTAATGTAACACATCTATACACTACAGTATGTACTATCCTTATACTATACAGTGTAATGTAACACGTCTATACACTACAGTATGTACTATCCTTATACTATACAGTGTAATGTAACACATCTATACACTACAGTATGTACTATCCTTATACTATACAGTGTAATGTGACACATCTATACACTACAGTATGTACTATCCTTATACTATACATGTAATGTGACACATCTATACACTACAGTATGCACTATCCTTATACTATACAGTGTAATGTAACACATCTATACACTACAGTATGTGCTATCCTTATACTATACAGTGTAATGTAACACATCTATACACTACAGTATGTACTATCCTTATACTATACAGTGTAATGTAACACATCTATACACTACAGTATGTACTATCCTTATACTATACAGTGTAATGTAACACATCTATACACTACAGTATGTACTATCCTTATACTATACAGTGTAATGTAACACATCTATACACTACAGTATGTACTATCCTTATACTATACAGTGTAATGTGACACATCTATACACTACAGTATGTACTATCCTTATACTATACAGTGTAATGTAACACATCTATACACTACAGTATGTACTATCCTTATACTATACAGTGTAATGTAACACATCTATACACTACAGTATGTGCTATCCTTATACTATACAGTGTAATGTAACACGTCTATACACTACAGTATGCACTATCCTTATACTATACAGTGTAATGTAACACGTCTATACACTACAGTATGTACTATCCTTATACTATACAGTGTAATGTAACACCTCTATACACTACAGTATGTACTATCCTTATACTATACAATGTAATGTAACACATATATACACTACAGTATGTACTATCCTTATACTATACAGTGTAATGTGACACGTCTATACACTACAGTATGTACTATCCTTATACTATACAGTGTAATGTGACACATCTATACACTACAGTATGTACTATCCTTATACTATACAGTGTAATGTAACACGTCTATACGCTACAGTATGTGCTATCCTTATACTATACAGTGTAATGTAACACATCTATACACTACAGTATGCACTATCCTTATACTATACAGTGTAATGTAACACATCTATACACTACAGTATGTGCTATCCTTATACTATACAGTGTAATGTAACACATCTATACACTACAGTATGTGCTATCCTTATACTATATAGTGTAATGTAACACATCTATACACTACAGTATGTGCTATCCTTATACTATACAGTGTAATGTAACACATCTATACACTACAGTATGTACTATCCTTATACTATACAGTGTAATGTAACACATCTATACACTACAGTATGTACTATCCTTATACTATACAGTGTAATGTAACACCTCTATACACTACAGTACAAATAGTCCTTATAATACACAAGGCAATGCAGTATGGTTTGGGTCTTAATCCGGTGCAAAATAATTTACAATATTTAAAAATATTTGTGTGTGCCCCATTACAAATAAATAGTGATCCTAAGAAGCATTTGAACCTTGCGGAATTGTGGAAAGAATTACTACCCCTGCACTTTATTATAAATATACAGTAAGCTACCACTATATAGGACAGTTATAATGTATGTAATACATCCAAAAGTTACAGTGTATAATTCCCATATTATAATTGTCAAACTGCGGTTTGTCATCACGCTTTGCGACAAATCGCAGTTTGCCAACTATCCGATCGCAAGCCGTTCGGGGCGCGTGCATGCCGCCCATGCGCAAAGTGCGGCGTTATCCGCGCTTCGTGCATGCGCAGCGCATAAGGGGGGGGGGAAGAGACACAGAGGGAGAGGGGGGGGAAAGAGACACAGGGGGGAAAGAGACACAGGGGGGAAAGAGACAAGGGGGGGGAAGAGGCATGGGAGGGAGAGGGGAAGAGACGCATGAGAGGGAGAGGGGGGGAAAGCTCAAAGGTGCTCATCGCGAGGGCAGTAAAGTAGAGGGGGAGAGGCTTCCATTGTGTGGCAAACAGCATTGCCAGGCTTCACTTTTTATTGCTGTGCAAGTCGCTAGTACTATTATAATACACATATCACATCTGTACAATCATTTATTAAAATAAATATATACCAATATTACTGTTTTATTATTAATTATTTATCAAGGTTCATTAAACTAAATGCAATTAGAACAAATATATGGTATACAGAACAACTATGTAATATAATGAGATATTAAACTATCTGATGCACATGGTATATCCCTGATCCAAAAAGCTTACAGTCTACAGCAGGGGTGTCAAACTTGTTCCTGGAGGGCCACACCCAGGCCTGGATTTGAGGATTTCCTTTCTGTGTACAGGTGAGTCAGTCAGGATGACTGCAGAAGCAATAGTCTCACCTGCTTGTAGCAAGGATATCCACAAATCCAGGCCTGGATGTAGCCCTCCAGGACCGAGTTTGACACCCCTGGTCTACAGTAATACTTCTCAACAGCTGGTCCTAGGATCTGAGCTGGGACCTTATCTGCTGGTCCTCCAGTTCAGAGAGGGATATGGAGAGCCTAAAACGTTAAAACATATCACTGCCATTCATCACATTTATAGATTAATTTATCTGCCGTTACAATGTACTTGATTCAGATTAGTGCCAAACGAAATGAAAAATGAGGGTGTAACATGTAGAATCACCTTGTTCGAAATTTTGTAGATCTGATCGGTGGTCTCCATGGGCATTGGTACGTAGCCAGCCGGTCCCCACATTGGAAAACAGCCAGCCGGTCCCCACATTGGAAAACAGCCAGCCGGTCCCCACATTGGTACGTAGCCAGCCGGTCCCCACATTGGTACGTAGCCAGCCGGTCCCCACATTGGTACGTAGCCAGCCGGTCCCCACATTGGAAAACAGCCAGCCGGTCCCCACATTGGAAAACAGCCAGCCGGTCCCCACATTGGTACGTAGCCAGCTGGTCCCCACATTGGTACGTAGCCAGCCGGTCCCCACATTGGAAAACAGCCAGCCGGTCCCCACATTGGAACGTAGCCAGCCGGTCCCCACATTGGAAAACAGCCAGCCATTCCCCACATTGGAAAACAGCCAGCCGGTCCCCACATTGGAAAACAGCCAGCCGGTCCCCACATTGGTACGTAGCCAGCCGGTCCCCACATTGGAAAACAGCCAGCCGGTCCCCACATTGGAAAACAGCCAGCCGGTCCCCACATTGGTACGTAGCCAGCCGGTCCCCACATTGGAAAACAGCCAGCCGGTCCCCACATTGGTACGTAGCCAGCCGGTCCCCACATTGGTACGTAGCCAGCCGGTCCCCACATTGGAAAACAGCCAGTCGGTCCCCACATTGGTACGTAGCCAGCCGGTCCCCACATTGGAAAACAGCCAGCCGGTCCCCACATTGGTACGTAGCCAGCCAGTCCCCACATTGGAAAACAGCCAGCCGGTCCCCACATTGGAAAACAGCCAGCCGGTCCCCACATTGGAAAACAGCCAGTCGGTCCCCACATTGGTACGTAGCCAGCCGGTCCCCACATTGGAAAACAGGCAGTCGGTCCCCACATTGGTACGTAGCCAGCCGTGTCCCCACATTGGAAAACAGCCAGTCGGTCCCCACATTGGTACGTAGCCAGCCGGTCCCCACATTGGAAAACAGCCAGTCGGTCCCCACATTGGAAAACAGCCAGTCGGTCCCCACATTGGTACGTAGCCAGCCGGTCCCCACATTGGTACGTAGCCAGCCGGTCCCCACATTGGAACGTAGCCAGCCGGTCCCCACATTGGTACGTAGCCAGCCGGTCCCCACATTGGAAAACAGCCAGTCGGTCCCCACATTGGTACGTAGCCAGCCGGTCCCCACATTGGAAAACAGCCAGTCAGTCCCCACATTGGAAAACAGCCAGCCGGTCCCCACATTGGAAAACAGCCAGCCGGTCCCCACATTGGAAAACAGCCAGCCGGTCCCCACATTGGAAAACAGCCAGTCGGTCCCCACATTGGTACGTAGCCAGCCGGTCCCCACATTGGAAAACAGCCAGTCGGTCCCCACATTGGTACGTAGCCAGCCGGTCCCCACATTGGTACGTAGCCAGCCGGTCCCCACATTGGTATGTAGCCAGCCGTGTCCCCACATTGGAAAACAGCCAGTCGGTCCCCACATTGGTACGTAGCCAGCCGGTCCCCACATTGGAAAACAGGCAGTCGGTCCCCACATTGGAACGTAGCCAGCCGGTCCCCACATTGGTACGTAGCCAGCCGGTCCCCACATTGGTACGTAGCAAGCCAGTCACCACATTGGAAAACAGCCAACCGGTCCCCACATTGGTACGTAGCCAGCCGGTCCCCACATTGGTACGTAGCCAGCCGGTCCCCACATTTGTACGTAGCCAGCCAGTCCCCACATTGGAAAACAGCCAGCCGGTCCCCACATTGGTACGTAGCCAGCCGGTCCCCACATTGGAACGTAGCCAGCCGGTCCCCACATTGGAACGTAGCCAGCCAGTCCCCACATTGGAACGTAGCCAGCCAGTCCCCACATTGGAAAACAGCCAGCCGGTCCCCACATTGGTACGTAGCCAGCCGGTCCCCACATTGGAACGTAGCCAGCCGGTCCCCACATTGGAAAACAGACAGCCGGTCCCCACATTGGAACGTAGCCAGCCGGTCCCCACATTGGTACGTAGCCAGCCGGTCCCCACATTGGTACGTAGCCAGCCGGTCCCCACATTGGTACGTAGCCAGCCGGTCCCCACATTGGTACATAGCCAGCCAGTCCCCACATTGGTACGTAGCCAGCCGGTCCCCACATTGGAAAACAGCCAGCCGGTCCCCACATTGGTACGTAGCCAGCCGGTCCCCACATTGGAACGTAGCCAGCCGGTCCCCACATTGGAAAACAGACAGCCGGTCCCCACATTGGAACGTAGCCAGCCGGTCCCCACATTGGTACATAGCCAGCCGGTCCCCACATTGGTACGTAGCCAGTCGGTCCCCACATTGGAAAACAGCCAGCCGGTCCCCACATTGGTACGTAGCCAGCCAGTCCCCACATTGGAAAACAGCCAGCCGGTCCCCGCATTGGTACGTAGTCAGCCGGTCCCCACATGGAAACATAGCCAGCCAGTCCCCACAGTGGAAAACAGCCAGCCGGTCCCCACATTGGAACGTAGCCAGCCGGTCCCAACATTGGTACGTAGCCAGCCAGTCCCCACATTGGTACGTAGCCAGCCGGTCCCCACATTGGAAAACAGCCAGCCGGTCCCCACATTGGAACGTAGCCAGCCGGTCCCCACATTGGTACGTAGCCAGCCGGTCCCCACATTGGTACGTAGCCAGCCGGTCCCCACATTGGAAAACAGCCAGCCGGTCCCCACATTGGAACGTAGCCAGCCAGTCCCCACATTGGTATGTAGCCAGCCGGTCCCCACATTGGTACGTAGCCAGCCGGTCCCAACATTGGTACATAGCCAGCCAGTCCCCACATTGGTACATAGCCAGCCGGTCCCCACATTGGTACGTAGCCAGCCGGTCCCAACATTGGTACATAACCAGCCGGTCCCCACATTGGGGCACAAGTTAGTTGGGCACAACAGGGTGTATAGATTGGGCATGTTATGGGTGTAAGTGAAGCTATGGAAGAGGAGAGAGGCAAAGAGTCAGAAAGAGTAGCTAAATGGCAAAGGTCATACACAGAGGGACGGGGTCAGTTGAGGGTGTATTTGGAGATAAGGGCAGATAATTATGTTATATGAAAGGGAGGCCAGTAAGAAGTGGGGTGTGATGAGTGAGTGGATTGCAGGAAGCATGACGAAGTGCTACATACTTGAGAGGTAATTAAGAAAAGATAAAAACAATTTGCTAAATGATTAAGTGAATTAGAGATCTGAATTTACAACATATTTATAAGATGTGACACAATAGCAGAAGCTTAATAAAATATTCATTTTGAGTTCTTGAGGAAAGAAATGTATTTGTATTTGCATCAATTTACAAATAAATAGAGAAAAATGGCATTATATATTCATTTCCACAAACTATATATAGCCAACATTGCGGGTTCCCTGGTGGTCCAGTGGTTAGGATTCAGTGCTTTCACTGCTGCAACCTGGGTTTGATTCCTGTCAGGGAACCAAGAGGTTACACCACCCTGAAGCCAAGCAGATTTGGGCCTGGTCAGTACTTGAGGTTTGGCCTGGTCAGTACTTGGATGGAGCTGTGGCCCACTGGAGAATGAACTAGCAACTCACTCCTGTGTCTCTTCCATAAAAAAGTGGATTAGCATGAACATGGACATAAAGATGTGCCTGGTGTATTAGAGTCCATGAGGTCATAGAGAGTCGGACACAACTGAACAACAAATAAAATATTCCTTTTGAGTTCTTGAGGAAAGAAATGTATTTGCATCAAATAAACAAATAGACAAAAATACATTATATATTCATTTCCATAAACAATATATAACCATCATTACAGTTTTATTTACAAACTAGCGACTTGCCCGTCAAAAAATGACGGCAATAAGATTGTAAGGCAGGTAATGGTGTTTGGTTGAGAGATTCATTTTGTTGGTGTTCCAAGATGCTTCGGCGCTCATTGCGAGCCTCGCGCTGCGCGCCTTTGGCGCTCATTGCGAGACTCGCGCTGAGTGCCTTTGGCGCTCATTGCGAGGCTGTTGGTTGTTGGTGTGCTATGAGCAGCGTTTTTTTTTTTTGCTAATGTTAATGAAATAATTAATAAAATAATAAATGAATATACTTTACCTATTGTGAAGTAATATATGCAGCATTGTGTTGAAGAGCTGGCAATCTGTTTTGATGTTGCTGCAGCATCAGTGCTGTGGAGCTGGTGTGTAAGTGTCAGCAATGTGTGTGTAGTGTAAATAGGCTGCGTGCGCGAGGTGAAGCCGTTAAGGTAGCTGTGTACTTCCGCATTGTGTAAGTTAGTGTTGTAAAATGGCGCCTAATGTGTGGTACGCGTCTGTTGCGGATTTGGCGTCCTTTTTTTGGACCGAGTCCGTCTTTTTCGCAAAATACGTAGGTGTTTGGTGGTGTTTTGCGTCTTTAGAGTCCTGTAGCCTCGTTTTCGTTTTTTTCAGCGGCCATTTTTTCTCTCGCTTAGGTGATTTTCGGGTGTCTAAACTCTTCTATTTCGAATGAAATTGAGCGGTAACTTCAGTTTTCGAGGTCCTGGGTGCCCCCCCTTCCTGTAGGTAAGCTTTTTATGTATTTGTTGTGTGTTTTTATTTTGTTTTTAATGTTTTCATTGTGCGCGGGTTTTGGGCGGTAAGGTCGTATTTTTGCGAGGTTGTATTGTTATTTTTCTAAGTTCTGCGTCTCGTATTTGTTTCTCGAAAGTCCGTAAATTTTGCGAGGTCCGCAGTTGCTGGCAAGAAGCACCTTCGGCGCTCCATGCCAGCAACTGCGGCCCTTGCTTTGCGAGGGCCGCAGGCTCGCTATGAGAGCCCACAGCGTTAGCAACGATCCACATGCTCACAACTATATATGTGATTAAGAATATAGGCATTGCTAAAATGATGGCGACGTGACCTACACAATCACTTTGCTTGCCTACACTTTTCGTGTATCTGGACCATAATGTATCAATGTATAAAAAAAATATTTAATGTGCAGTAAGAACTGAGACTAACTATTATATTATTTTCCATGCTGTGGTATATATCAAGTATTTTTGCATGCGTGTTTCTGTCGCTCAGTCACGACCTCATGGACCGCAACACATCAAGGTGATCCACTTGGTATTCATGGCTGATCACAAAAAGGACATTTTAGAGCTGGGAAAGGTACAGAGGAGGGCAACAAAACTAATAAGGGGAATGGAGAGGCTAAGTTATGAAGAAAGACTAACCAAATTAAACTTATTTTCTCTAGAAAAAAGGCGTCTAAGAGGAGATATGATTGCCTTATATAAATACATCCAGGGTCAGTATAAAGATTTGTCAAGGGAGCATTTTGTGCCAAGAGGTTTTCAACTGACAAGAGGACATCCCTTGGGGTTAGAAGTAAAAAGATTCCACCTTAAAGAAAGAAAAGGGTTCTTCACAGTTAGGGTGGTTAAACTGTGGAATTCTCTACCAAAGGAGGTGGTGACAGCGGATTCGATAGATAACTTTAAAAGGGGACTGGATTTATTTCTAATTAAAAAGGGAATTCAGGGTAATCATGGATAATTGGAGGGACGGTATTGATCCAGGGAGAAATCCGGTCCCCGGTGTCTGGGGTCAGGCAGGAATATTTTTTTTTTTTTTTCCTTTGAGACGATTGGCTAAGTTTCTGTTTTTTTCTGTTTGTCTTCCTCTGGATGAATTAATAATTAAAAAAAAAAATGGATTAATAATTAATTAACAAATAATTAATTAATATTTAATCCGCACAATTGCAGATCAGAGGAGATCTTAAAAGGTTGAACTTGATGAACTGAAAGTCTTTTTTTCAACCTTAATTACTATGTAACTATGTAACTATATACTGGAGTGGGTTGCCAGTTCCTTCTCCGGTGGACCACAGCCTACAGCTCCTGGTATTCCTAGGTGGTCTACCATCCAAGTACTGACCAGGCCCATGCCTGCATGGCTTCAGAGTGCTGTGACCTCTTGGTTCCCTGACTGGAATCAAACCCAGGTCGTGGCAGTGAAAGTACCAAATCCTAACCACTGGACCACCAGGGAACTCCAAGTAGTTTTATACCATGGCAAAAATGTGGAAACTCAATGTTTTTCTCTAAAAATGATATCTGTAGTTAAAGGGACACCGTAGTTCCATATTTTAGTGCTGTGTTTTAAAGAACTAAAAGTATCAATGCTAATTCTAGAATGTCTTTGACTTGGGAGGTTGTGAGAATTCTGGGACATCACTGGGGCAGTAAGAAATTGCCAAGAAAGGGGGGACACGTGGGAATAATTATATAAAGAATTCAGCCGTGTATGAATCACTGCAAGCTGCGGAGTTCAATGCCTCATTGAGATACATGTGACAGATTATTGACCTTTGAACTTGGCGTAACGATGCATTCTCTGAACATGGACGCATGAGGAGCAGCCATTTAAAGAGGCAGCACTGGCCAAATCTACCCCTGGTGTCCAGATGTGTAATGGTCTTGAATTCTTCACCTGAGAAATAATATTATATGAATAATTTAATCTTATCTTACTTTCTGAGGTCTATGCATGAATGTGTGACCTCTGAAGACCTTGTCAGAGAGGTTATCATGGCAGTGTAATCTGTCATCATGGTCTATAAGAGGTAAAACAGAGGTCTTGAGAAATTAGTGCAAAGATAAAGGGATTAGGGGTGTCACACAACTGATCTGAAGGCTCTTTATGCCATGATAACTCTGGAGTTACATTCCTACATTAATCTAAAAGGCATATGGATTACGATTTGACAACTCCTAGGCCTTAGTACATATAACCCTAGGGTATCAATAGTAGCGACCAGATCAGTGGCGGGGGACATATTTCACTTGAAGGGTCTCATATGCAGCACCTGACTCCTTAAAAAGGATTCACGGTGCTTTAAAACCTTTTATTTTACCAAAAGAAAGACTGTAAAATCGCTGTAGGAAAGGAATTAATTGCTAATAGAGGCATAGATAATGAGGAGAAGTATTTAGTATAATTGGGTATTTGCTAGTTTAAAAGATATTTAATGGAATGTGTATTGTTGAAGAGGGGCATGATCTTCCTCTCCAGATACCAGCCTGAGGGATGCATGAGAAGTGCCTGGGGGCTGCATGAGAAGTGCCTGGGGGAAGCATGAGAAGTGCCTGGGGGAAGCATGAGAAGTGCCTGGGGGGCTGCATGAGAAGTGCCTGGGGGAAGCATGAGAAGTGCCTGGGGGAAGCATGAGAAGTGCCTGGGGGGCTGCATGAGAAGTGCCTGGGGGAAGCATGAGAAGTGCCTGGGGGAAGCATGAGAAGTGCCTGGGGGAAGCATGAGAAGTGCCTGGGGGCTGCATGAGAAGTGCCTGGGGGAAGCATGAGAAGTGCCTGGGGGCTGCATGAGAAGTGCCTGGGGGAAGCATGAGAAGTGCCTGGGGGCTGCATGAGAAGTGCCTGGGGGAAGCATGAGAAGTGCCTGGGGGGCTGCATGAGAAGTGCCTGGGGGCTGCATGAGAAGTGCCTGGGGGAAGCATGAGAAGTGCCTGGGGGGCTGCATGAGAAGTGCCTGGGGGAAGCATGAGAAGTGCCTGGGGGCTGCATGAGAAGTGCCTGGGGGCTGCATGAGAAGTGCCTGGGGGAAGCATGAGAAGTGCCTGGGGGCTGCATGAGAAGTGCCTGGGGGCTGCATGAGAAGTGCCTGGGGGCTGCATGAGAAGTGCCTGGGGGAAGCATGAGAAGTGCCTGGGGGCTGCATGAGAAGTGCCTGGGGGAAGCATGAGAAGTGCCTGGGGGCTGCATCAGAAGTGCCTGGGGGCTGCATGAGAAGTGCCTGGGGGCTGCATGAGAAGTGCCTGGGGGAAGCATGAGAAGTGCCTGGGGGCTGCATGAGAAGTGCCTGGGGGAAGCATGAGAAGTGCCTGGGGGCTGCATGAGAAGTGCCTGGGGGCTGCATGAGAAGTGCCTGGGTGCTGCATACAGTCCTTGGCCTGTGTATTGTCCACCAATATTGAGGTTGACCTGCTGTGCTCGGGTGAGTGAGTCAGAAAGACTTAGTTTGTGATGTACTCACGAGTGCACAGAAGGTAAATCCTGGCCTGTGTGGGGATCGCCAGGACTAATCTTGCCTTGACGTGGTTAAGCATTTTCCTTAAAGTCATGTGGAACCTACACCATCAGATAAAGGCATGAAAATCACTTGGGAAAACCTAATACGTTCTAAAAAGTGATCAGGAATTGGCTTGGATAGGGCATGATAATTATTCATGGTATAGCCTTGAAATCTTCCAACAAGAAACTGCATAAATAATAGAGATGAAGGCCTAGCCATGCATTCGATGATTGCCAGCCAATCATGTGAATGAAACTATGTTGAAGCAGCCTCTAGGAGAGACAAACAGCTGCAGAGTTTAGTAGTCAGAACTCCCTCTGTGTCTCTCCGCAACTTCAGTCTTTGATGTAAGTACTTTGTGTGATTTATCTTATGCCAGCTTAGCTGAAGATCTAGAAAATTGAATATTCTAAAGGTGTTTAATAGTTTAAGGAGTGACTGTGACTGTTAATGCACTGCATAGCTAATATAACATGCCCTGTTTAATATTGTATTATTTTATTTGCACGTAACCCTGTATAGCGCTACAGAATATGTTGGCGTGTTACAAAAAAAATGAAATAATAATAATAATAATAATAATAGCTCTCAGTTGTCTTACACAGTGTATATGTCTTCTTCGTTATCCTCCTGTGGATAAAATAAAATTCAATGCTTGCCAAAACTAATGTGATGGTGCTATAATTGGTAGATTATGGTACCAGTTCTCACCATGTTCCTTGTTGATGAGGGATGAGATGCTTTTCTTCCATTCTATATACCGGTAGACTTTGTTTTTTTTGCATTCTGACATAAATCATAAATGATACATGGCTTGGATTTTAGTATTTAACTCCATGCTTTTTATGTATGCTTGTTTTGAACTTACCTTGTTCTCACCTTTAAGACACAAATCGTTGATGCTTTTGATGGAGATCTCTCCTCTTCTCTCCTCTTCTCTTCTCTATCCAGGTTCTGCATGTGGAGGAGAACTCCCTACCATAAAGGTGTTGCTGAAACCCTCTCTACAAGGTGAGATCTCTGAAATAATTGAACATTTCTTCTGGATGTCTTGGATTTTTAATTGCATAATATATTGGGTCATATTGTACTTTTATTTTTTCATAGAGATTTTTGCCAAGCCAGAATCTTTTGAAAAAAACAAGAGTTTCTGAGCTATAAGGCACCAGAGACCTTTGTGGGGCAGGATCTAGATAAGTGGGAAGCCAAGTTTTTGGTCTTTCTCACAATTCAAGTACTTTCCTCCTCTTGAGCTGCCTCTATAACCTTAATTTATGTTCCTCTGGCTAAAAACTATCCTCCCTCTGTACCCAATATATTTTAATTGTTCTCATTAGGCAATTTATTTATAGAGCCCAAACTACTTGTCAAATGCATTCATTCCTTATTGCATAATTTATCGGACTCAGAGAACCTCAGTTACCTACTTGTTGTTACTACGGAACTGAAACAAGCAGTCCACGTTTTCTTTAATCATCTTTACTGGTTGCCTTTTATCTGTAAACCCAATGTTAACAAGCATAAAAATAGTTTTTTTCTTACTAAAGTGAAGATATTTAGCATTGTTTGAGCTGCAATAATATGCAAATGATTTACTTTTGAATACTATGATGTGCTAATTAGCATAAAATATTATTGTCTCTGTGGTGGCCAAAACAATAACTCCAATGTTATTACATAGTTAGATCCCCTTCCCCACTAATATCGAGCACTCTTAACATACAGGAGACACATAAACAATGCTTTATATCTCAGTAATGGTTTACTGTAGAGAATAAAACACCAAATACAGTGGATAGACAGTTTTCAGGCTCTTGAAGATGAGACCAACTTGTTGGGGTAACAAGGTCCCTTTTCACAGGCTCTTTTAATCTTAATTTGAAACAAAAAGTACAATTAAACTATCTGGTAGGGTGATCTAGTGGGTAATTATACAGTTCTGGTGAGATTGAATCTTGAGGTCCTAGAGTAAAACATAAAGAAGAAGGAGTTCAAGGCCCTGAGGTCAAAGTGGGGCAAGAACATACCCAGTTCTCCATGCTGAGATACACAAAAACCAAAAGAAACCATTGGTGCACGCGGCAGAGGCATGACATCCATCTACAAAGTACTGGGTAAAACAAATAGGAATGACTCCCTTCAATGAAACAGCTAGTACAATGTACAGATCATTTTTCGTGCTCTTTACAAGTTGATTTTGGGGTGAGAGTCCCTTTAACTACTCTCAAATAGTTTATCATACCAGATTCAGGTCAGGTTTTGCTAGATCATATTTTACCTTTTCTTTTACCTCTAGTGGTGATGTGAATAAAAAAAAAAACTGAAATAGTTTCTAATTAAACTGGATAAATAATGGATGACGGACGGTTATTATAATAATAATAATTATTATTATTAATAATAATAATAAGTAACCTTTATTTATAATTCATGACCATGGCAAATAACAATCCTAGGTCCCAGCAAATAGATGAGGAAGAAGTGGAGGCAGTGACAGACATTATTTTCCTGGGCTCCATGATCTCTGCAGATGGTTATTGTAGCCATGAAATTAAAAAACATTTGCTTCTGGGGAAGAAAGCTATGCCAAGTATGGACAAGCTAGTAAAAAGTAAAGACATTACATTATTTAGTATTTAAGTTAGAACTATGGTATTCCCAGTAGTAACATACAGATGTGAGAGCTGGACCATAAAGAAGGCTAAGCGCTGTAGAATTGACGCCTTTGAATTGTGGTGTTGGAGAAGACCTCTTAGAGTCCCTTGGACTGCACGAATATCCAATAAATTGGTATTACAGGAAATCAAGACAAACATTTCACTAGAAGGTATGATCATGAGGCTGAAGCTCAAATATTTTGTCCATCATGAGATGACAGGATTCCCTAGAGAAGACTCTGATGGTGGGAAAGATTTAAGGCACACAAAGAAGTGGGAGGCAGAGACAGAGATGGATAGATTAGGTAATTGAAGCAATAAACATGAGCTTGATGGAGCTCAGAGGGGCAGTGACTGACAGATGTGCCTGGCGTGCTGCGGTCCATAGGGTCACAGAGAGTCGACTATGACTGAACAAAAATTTTGTGCAGCTGTATATACAATTCAAACTAAACATTACGAGTGGCTGTGATGAGGTTTGAAGGCATAGTAACAGTGCATAGTAAATACAGGGATGCACATCTCAGCCATGTGGTGCTTAGTCATGAAGATTGAGCCACCAGGACACTGATATCTGTAGGTTGTAGATGTGAGGTCTAGGAGTGATAGGTCGGGTTTTAAGAATAGTTAAAAAATGAAAAACTATGAGGGCATCTCCAAGAGGATGGCAATAGATCCAAAAGACGGGGGCAGCATGAGAGATGTTCTATAGGTGGGGGTGGGATTAAAGGAGCAGCCCTTGAGCATGTAGGACAGGGGTCACCAAACTTGGTCCTGGAGGGCCGCACCCAGGCCTGGATTTGTGGATATCCTTGCTGCAAACAGGTGAGACTATTGCTTCTTCAGTCATCCTGATTGACTCACCTGTGCACAGAAAGGAAATCCTCAAATCCAGGCCTGGGTGCGGCCCTCCAGGACCGAGTTTGGTGACCCCTGATGTAGGATGTGGCTTCGGGTATATTTGGAGATAAGATCAGAAATGTAGGTGGTGGAAAGGTATTGAGTCCTTTGTAAGGTTCAAGATTTAGAATTTTATCAAATAGTTAATGGAAAGGCTCGCCGAGGATGCACTTGAGAAGGACCAATGAGTAAGATGGGCCAGACATGAAAGTTTAATCATTTAAAAAAAAACAATTTGGGGAATAATTTAATAATGTTGACCAATCTTGCATAGGAAAGGTCCAAGAAATTAAAAATCCATGGAATAATAAATATATATATATATATATCATTACAGATGAACAGTATTAAAAACACCTTGAGTTGATGTGATCGATCTTTGAGTATGAAAGTTGGCTGTTTTTAGTATAAATTTCTCTAAAAATTCCTATTTTCCTTATGATTTTGTCTCATGAAATTTATAATTTCTCGCAGTGGGGGTGATAAACCACAAGACAATGCCTAGATGGTAAATCTATATAGGTAGGTTAGTATAACGATAAGACATTTACATTCTTATATTGACATAATATTGTGGTTTACTAACCTACATTGTAAAGGGTTCCCTGGTGGTCCAGTGGTTAGGATTTGGTGCTTTCACCACTGCGACCTGGGTTTGATTCCAATCAGGGAATTAATAGGTCACACCACCATGCAGGGTTGGGCCTGATCAGTACTTGGATGGGAGACTACCAGGAACTGTGGCCCACTGGAGAAGGAACTGGCAACCCAATCCAGTATCTCCAAGGGGATCAGCATGGTGTGTTGTGGTCCATGAGGTCACGGAGAGTCGGACATTTCTGATCAAGGCAAAACACACCCTGCATTGTAAAACATAATTATTATTGTGAGATAAAGTTATTGCACTTTTCATAATAATCAATCATAATTATATTTTTTTATATGCCTACTTTTCCTTTTGGCAATAAGTGGAACCTTTGCTGTGTCATTAAGACAGGCCATAACTATCCCTTTAATTTCTTAGTCTGACAGGGAATTGAAATACAAAATATATTTGGAAATATTTTTCTTGGCAGCTTAGAATGAACATGCGTGACCTTTAAGAGCACACTTTAATTGGGTATAATTGAGGCTGCTCCCTCGCCACAGGTTGGGCATCTCAAATCTTCAAGTGGGCGAGATATATTTTCAGGCATCTGGATCATTTCACGTCCAGTCACCATTTAAGACAAAAATGTGAACAAAAGTGTGTTTGAAGCGAATTTGAAATTTAGGGATTTTTGTTACTTTTAGCCGTTTATAACAGACCCGCTCGGCCAAAAATATGTTTCAGGGTTTTTTTTGTTTTCTCAACCTGGTCTGTCCCAATTCAGCTGGCTCCCCCGGTGTAAGACGGAGCTCTCTGCTAAGGATCAGGAGGCTGCGCAGGGAGATTGCTAAAAACTTCATAATCGGGAAAATTATTCATTTTATTTATTTTGCTAAATATTTCAGTTAAAGTATCACTGAAGTTTGGGAAAAACGTACCATGTTTCAGAAGTATGTAACAAACTAACACCATTGGCAGGTGTGTAAGAAAAGGCACTAGTGAATTTTTCGAAGGAATCTTACTTTCTTAAGATTCTATATAGAATGTTCCATCTTGTCTGCTCTTCCTAATAGCAGTAGGATGTCTTCTTATTGTATCTATCAGAAGAGGGTGGAGGGGGGGGGGGGTGTAGGGAAAAGTAAGAGGGAGGGGGGTTGTTATAAATAGTTTAGTATGTAAATACAGTGGACCCTTGGCACTCGCCAAAACAACATGCAAGAAAACTCACAAACTTACTATCTAAAGGTAAGGGTTTAGGGTTAGAGTTTAGGGTTAGTGATAGCGTTTAGGGTTACAGTTGGGGGTTAGGGGAAGAGTTAGCATTAGGGGTTTAAGGTTAGGGGTTTAGGCTTTGGGGTTAGGGTTTGGGGTGAGGGTTAGCATTTAGGGTTACAGTTAGGGGTTTAGGCTTTGGGGTTAGGGTTTGGGGTGAGGGTTAGCATTTAGGGTTACGGTTAGGGGTTTAGGCTTTGGGGTTAGGGTTTGGGGTGAGGGTTAGCATTTAGGGTTACGGTTAGGGGTTTAAGATTAAGAGTTAGGGTTTGGGGTTAGGGTAGTGGCAGATGCTAAACTTTACACTAACAAGAAATTTCCTAAAATATTGTCTGTGCCGCCTAGTGGCTGATGGCCGCAACTGAAAATAGGTAAGATCCCAAATAAGTACATATTAAAAAAAATATTCATAATTTGTATTAATATTTAATATTTCCATTAAGCAGGATTCATTTACTCTACTGTAAGTGTCAGGTTTTTTTACATGATTTTCGTGTTATAATTCGCCACTTTTGTTGTGTGTAAATGGCTGTATATAGTTACTATAGTTGTATTTAAGTATAAAATATACTGCTATGAAACATGGTGTTACATATCAGGATCGCCTGTAGTGAGAAGCAACAGCCGCGTGTCACACGCCTACAACACGACTTAACGTGCCCAATTTACAATCATTTGTGATGACCAACGTATACTGTAATTTAATAAGAATTATTTTCAGTATTTGGTTTTATTAATATTAGAGAAGCGTTAGGTGAAATAGGGTGGGATACATTATATATATGGAGGGATTTAATAAAGTTCAGGTCAAAATGAGGAAAGTAAGAAGAATGGATTATGTTCAAGTAGAAGATTTCTTGGCAATGCCCACATGGCCTGCTTAAAGCGGTGGTAAATGAGTGGAACAGCAGAGGTGGTAGAAACAAAACCATGTAACAAATTGAAGCATAGTTGGGGAATGCATTGTCCTGAGGATTTATTAAATTTTCCAGGTAGATATAATGGGTTAACTTTATGGATCTGTTGGTTCTTGGTTCCATATTTCCCTTAATTAAGACAGTATTAAAATATTCGCAGGCTTATTAAATTGTGATTCAGTAAAATCTAAAGGGCTCTATATAAGCACACAGCATATTTTTTACAGAAGTTCTTAGTTAGTGAAGACCTTGCTTTTGGATAGAAGGTCACTAACTAAAAACTTCTGTAAAAATATGCTGTGTTCTTATATAGAGCCCTTTAGATTTGCTGAATCGCAATTTAATAAGGCTTTCAGTGATTAAACAACCCCATTTGGTAATTCCAATTCAAGTCTCAAGTATATTATTAATATTTTTATTATATTATCGTATGAAGTTTTATTAACAAGATTAATAAAAACAAACAAACAAACAAAAAATAATAAACATAAAACGAAAAAACAGTGTTAAAATGTCCAGTCATTTAACAACCCTTATTTGGCAATTCCATTTGAAGTACATTATTATTATTATTATTATTATTATTATTGTTATTATTATTATTACATTAATAAAAATAAAATAAAAACAAAAATAAAGCATAAAATAAAAAGACAGTAATAACATTTCCAGTAATTTAACAATACAATTTGGTAATTCCAATTCATGTTTCCAATACATCATTATTATTGTTATTATTATTATTATTATTATTATTATTATTATTATTATTATAATTATTATTAATAATAATAATAATAATATAGTATTATATCTGAAGTTTTATTAAAAACATTAATAAAAAAACAATAATAAAGCATGCATAAAGAATAATAAATGAAGAGTTCTAAAAACAAAATTAATACCAATCATAGAATTTAGAAGATAATATTAATTATGATTGATTTATTAATAGTGGAGTAAATAAAAATAATGACAAATTATATATACTATTAATGAATTTGTATTCTAATCATATCAATACATTATTATTATTACTGTTATTAATAATAATAATAATAATAATAATAAAAAATAATAATAGTAATAATAAAAAATAATGATGATAAAATATCAGAATATTATTATTATTTAGTTAATCTCATAATAATATTTATTATTAGTAATGTAATATAATATTTTAATATATTACAACATAGTTATTATTTTACTGTTATTTTTATCAATCCATATCAGAAAAGTATTATTATTATTATTATTTATATTACCACATCATTATATTATTACTGTTTTATCATAATATCACAATTGCTATTATTTGATTATTATTTTATTACAGTTATTATTATTAGAACATTACTTTTTTATCATTTAAAATATTATTACCTTAATACAATTAATGTCAACATTGTCTTTATATAAACCTTTATATTAATTGCATTGTATTTTCTTGTATTACCCAAATACTTTGAATTACCAGAACCTTATTACCTGATACATTTGATGGGGGATATATAACACAAGTGGATGTTACTATTTATCTCCTTTGAGACTATAGGAGCTGCAGTGCCCCCTGCTGGACAAGAGAAGTGCATCTCATATTGAACCTCAGCTGTAGCACACTGACTGACAGCTGCATCAAATCATGGCCCTAAATGAGGGCCACATGCTGCAATGTCCTTTTTAATTAAATAGGGCAATATATAAATGTATATGTCTCTAGTTATCTCTCAGGGTCAGAGTGACGCCTTTTGTAATGTAGCTTAAAATAGATAATGCCACTGAATAAGGTCACATAGGTCCCCTTTTCAGGCTGGTTGAATTAGACAAATATTTAGCTGCTGTGGCACCATTTAGTTGAATAACTAAACTTGATAATGGCCAAGAAATGTCTAAAAAGCAAAAAAATTAAACATACATTTTATTTGCAATTATTTCTTGCATGGCTGTGTCTGCAAGCTTTCAATTAGTCCTTTTGAAAGCACTGGCACATTCCCATTGTTCAGCTTGAAGCTTCCTCTGCATTCAAAGTTTCCAAGACTTCTGTAAGAAACCAAAATGGTAGACCCCACAGCAATATAATGGAATAAAAATAGAGTCTATGCTATATTTTTTACATTCTTAAACATTTTCTTAAGTCTAGTTCTTCAAATTCTTGAATAAAGCGTTGCAGGGGGTGTGATGTACCCAGGGGTGTAGGAGCCAGAATAATTTAGCGGTTTGGGGGTACAGCTCATAGTATACACAGGCCGCAAAATAGCTTATATATACATACATACAGTCATAGAAAAATCGGGGGGGGGGGGTTGTCCCCCCCAACGCCCCAAGTTCCTACACCCATAGAAGTACCCCATTGTATTCCTAAAACTGCCATTGTAGCCTATTGACTATACATTGCTTGGCGAATCTACCCCATTGCATGAAACCCCCGACCCCCCAACATATAAGGTCTGTATAGTAGGTCAAATCAGGGTCTTTATGATCACAGACACTGGGCCATATCTGCTAAGGGGTGATGTGTTTTAAAAAGTCTGGAGATGTAACATTTAAGAATGGAGAGAATCACAACACTTACCCTTTTAGTACATCTTGCCCCATGTGTCTGAATCGTGTATATATATATATATATATTAATAATTAAATTTTATATATTTTTTGCTAAAAGATTATTAAAAATAATAACAAATATTCAATATTTTGTGTGATTTTTGAGACATAACAATGTTTTGTTTGATGAAGTCTATGGGGGGATTTACTCGTCTATTGCAGGGGCTACAGTGGGGTACAAATTAGTGTAATGATAATTTTCCCCATAAAAGGAAAGCAAAGCCCTAGTGATGCTTAGTGAATAACCCCCTATGGCACTTAGGAACATCTGGTTGAATACATGTGTTAAAGGGACATGGACCTCACACATCTGTCTAGTCTGCATTTAAATGAGCATGGTTTATACATTACAAACCAATCCAGCCCTAATAATGCTATTTTATATAAGTAATGTAGGAAGGACACCTACACACAGTATTGCACCGACCACTGGAGCTGATACCCCTCTGTTCACTTTAAATGCCCCTCTGACTTCCTCCCTCTCTGGATTTATTATTTGTACCATATATCCAACAAAAGTCTTGTCCAACATCTCTATCACATCATGTATTAAGCACTATATAAAAATGACTAGCCTATAGAGTATAAAATTATATAAAACAGAGACATGGCACAGAGAAGGAGAATCAGAGGGTTCAGGGAGCCTTGTGAATCTCAGGACAGTGCTTTTATCCCCATTCTTTTACTTTTAATAGGAAGACACAGATACTAGTCCATGGGATCCTCTGTACACTTTCTGTCACGTTTCTTTTAGTTTACTGATTAGAGAAAGTCAGATTAGACACATTATTACTTAACTTTTGGGAATTGATTTAGTTTTATATTTGAATTTAACTTAATCTATTTTTCAAGCAAAAAAAATAAAAATAAATATATATATATACTTTATATATACTTTATATATTTTTTACACTATGCTCTTTTGAACAACTATAAGTGTTAAAAATGCTTAAAAAGTAAATCAGTGTATAGTTTCCTAACAATTATATGCAATTAGGGGCAATGCTTTCCATTAATCCTTTTGCACATTTCAGTAGAAGAAGCTGAATCCTGCTCTGTATTCAAGCCCCTGCTATACAAAGTAACAATAATAACAATGGAGTCTCCCTCTACAGTATAATTACATATTATAGTTAAGAAATGATATTTTAAAAATATTTTTTTTCATTATCAATTTTAACTTTTCAAAATTGTAAAAATGGGTTCAAGTGTCCTTTTCATCTGTAATACACTTTTGCATTTTAATAAAATATTGTGTTTATAGTTGATGCCAACAGAACTAAAATGAAAGAAACAAATATAATTGTGAGAATATAAATAATAAATTACATTTCTCTTTTCTAAATTATATTAAAATAAATATATGCATTATGTGACAGATATAAGGATCACGTCAGAGCATCTATATGTCTTATTGCAGATTGGAGATAAATAATATATATTTCAGTTAAATTTGAATTCTATTCATATATAGCTCTGTGTGTGTATATATATATATATATATATATATATATATATATATATATATATATATATATATATATATATATATGCAACTAAATAAATATTGTAGAATATCCCATAACTGTATTTCTCTGCAAAGTAATACAAATATAATTTTGTATTTTTTTTTTTTTTTTTATATATATACTTTTTAAAACATTAGCCATAATAAAAATGTGTGGTATATTTATTATTTCTATTCTTTTTAGTAACTTTATTAAATTCCAGCATTTTACACACAACTACAAAATATTATCTGTGATAAAAATGACACTATGTGGTAAAATAATAATAATAATATTATTAATATTATTGCTATTATTATTATTTTGTTTATTAAATGATGATATTTAACGCAGCTCTAAATTTAGTTCCAGAATTTCATACATTTAAATATATATTTTTGTGCAATCGCGAAAAAATATGTCAAGCCACTTTTAAATATATACATTTTTTTAAATAAAACATAACTTTTTTATTAAGAAAAATATAGATTTGAAATAACATAATAATTTAACAAAAACAAAAACTTTTAATTACATTTTTAATTTTAATTTAATCCCAGGACTGCTTTTGTTTAAATATTTGTAATAATTTAATTTAAAAAATAGTTGTTTAAATATTTAAGAAAATGTATTATATCTTAAAATTTCAAAACATCCTCATATTTATCAATGTTATTAACCCTTCCAGTTTTTGGGTGATTGCAAATTCTTGATCCACTGTGAAAATGTGTATATTAATAATAATAATAATAATAATAATAAGAGGAATTTTATTAAATATTAGCAATGTGCTTGTCTGATACAGTTCATAGAAATGTTCCCATAAATGCACATACACTGCAAGCTGAGTCCTTATTACTTTCTAGTTTTGTAAGATATTAATAATAATTTATGTTGAAATAAAATCATAGTGAAAGGTACTAGGGTAACAATTGTATAGATGGGGAAAGGGGTTAGTAAAAAAAGAACAAGAGGGAGAGGAGGAATTCATTAGGTAGATAGAATAGTACATTGCAGAAGAAAGATGGAGACAAAAAGATGGAAATAAATTGGAGAGCAAGAAAGAAAGTGAATGGAGAGAGAGAAAACAAAATAGAAATAAATAAATAGAAAGGATAGAATTAGACAAAAGTATTAAATCAGCAGAATGTGAAAGTTTGAGAACTAGAGGTAAGAGAATGAAAACAAGAATAAGAGAGAGAAAATAAAATAAGAGAGGGATAAAGGAAAATGTGGAGAACAAAAAGATGAGAGTGGGAATTAGAAAATATTTTTAAAAAGAGAGAGGCAATTAAGGGGAAGAAAATAGCAAAAATGGAGAGAGAGAAAAGCAAGACAGGGAGATAGAGAAAGAAGAAAAAGAGAGAGAAAAAGAAAGGGAGATAAATGAGAAAGAAAAAGAGAGCTGGGGAAATAAAAAGAGAGAGAAAAAGAAAAGAGAGGAGAAATAAAAAGAGCGCCACGAATAAGACAGAGGGGAGTGCGAAATAAAGATAGCTATGAGAAAGATAAATGAGAACGAAAAATAGAGAAAGGAGAAATAGAGAGAGAGAAAGAAAATAATAGCTATGAAAAAGAGAGAAAGAAAAGAGAAATAAAAAAAGAGACATGAAAACGAGAGAGAGGAAAAATAAAAAGAGAGCTATGTAAGAGATGAGAAATAAAGAGAAAAGGAAAGAGAGAGAGAAAGAATTAATAAAAAGATAGCTATAAAAAAGGGAGAAAGGAAAGAGAAATAAAGAGAGAGCTATGAGAGAAAGAGAGAGAGAGAGAGAGAGAGAGAGAGAGAGAGAGAGAGAGAAGAGAAATATAAAGAGAGTTATGATAGAGAGAGGGGGGGAATAAAAAGAGAGCTATGAGAGAGAGAAGAAATAAAAAGAGTTATGAGAGAAGAGAAATAAAAAGAGAGCTATGTGAGAGAGAGAGCGAGAGAGAGAAGAGAAATAAAAAGAGAGTTATGATAAAAGAGAAATAAAAAGAGAGCTATGAAAGAAAGAGAGAGAAAATGAGAGAGAAAGTAGAAATAAAAGAGAGATAACTAGAATATATTTTGTATCTTACTACCTGGGCCGCTCTGTCTGTCCTCCTCACCATTCCTCCTCTCCATCCTCCTCACCATTCCTCCTCTCCATCCTCCTCTCCATCCTCCTCACCATTCCTCCTCTCCATCCTCCTCTCCATCCTCCTCTCCATCCTCCTCTCCATCCTCCTCTCCATCCTCCTCGCCATTCCTTCTCTCCATCCCTCCTCTCCATCTCTCCTCACCATTCCTCCTCTCCATCCCTCCTCTCCATCCTCCTCTCCATCTCTCCTCTTCATTCCTTCTCTCCATCCTCCTCTCCATTCCTTCTCTCCATCCTCCTCTCCATCCTCCTCTCCATCCTCCTCTCCATCCCTCCTCTCCATCCTCCTTGCCATTCCTCTTCTCCATCCTCCTCTCCAATCCTCCTCTCCATCCTCCTCTCCATCCTCCTCTCCATCTCTCCTCTCCATCCCTCCTCTCCATCTCTCCTCTCCATCCATCCTCTCCATCCTCCTCTCATCCCTCCTCTCCATCCCTCCTCTCCATCCCTCCTCTCCATCCTTCTCTCCATCTCTCCTCTCCATCCCTCCTCTCCATCCCACTTCTCCATCCCACTGCTCCATCCCTCCTCCCCATCTCTCCTCACCATCCTCCTATCCATCTCTCCTCTCCATCCTCCTCTCCATCCTTCCTCTCCATTCCTCCTCTCCATTCCTTCCCTCCATCTCTCCTCTCCATCTCTCCTCTCCATCTCTCCTCTCCATCCTCCTCTCCATCCCTCCTCTCCATCCCTCCTCTCCATCCCTCCTCTCCATCCCTCCTATCCATCCCTCCTCTCTATCCCTCCTCTCCATCTCTCCTCTCCATCCTTCCTCTCCATCCCTCCTCTCAGTCCTCCTCTACATCCCTCCTCGCAGTCCTCCTCTCAGTCCTCCTCTCAGTCCTCTCTGGTTATACAGAATCATATTATATGTCGGATGCGTCAGACTCACAGCCCAGAAACCCCATTAAACAGACCCTCTCAGACCCTCTCTTCATGTGGCAGCTGCCGGGACCTTTGCAGAAATGTCTCTTTTTATTATAGGACTGACTGAACAAACCTGCCTTTTTATATGGAGCTGTGTTGCTGAAATGATATAATAAAAAGCTTTGCCTAAGTATGGCGTTGGTGTAATTCTATTTCCTGATTAAATAAGCATTGTGTTATCTTTAAGTTTTATTATTTACTATGTAAACAGTTCCCTTGTAATAACACTGCCAGCTTCATGGTAAGAATATTCCCCGTCACTGCCAAAGGGGCCAGTAACACATGGCATTGTGGGCCCCTTATTAGAAACGTCTGTGCAATATTCCTTCATATTATAGGGCCATATATACTTAACGTGTTGTAGACGTCTCGGAAAACCTCTTCATTCTTATGTTATCCAATGGGACATAAATACTAAGATATAGAGACACATAGACTTGTTGGCAGATAAGAATCACAATGTCCTTCTAGATGGCCTGTGCATATAAAGCTTGGCTTAACCAGTCCGGGATTGCCTAATCGCTAATTAAAGGAGGATGAGAATTAAAGGTATATGGAAGACTTCTGGATCTCACTAGAAAAATAATACTATTTCTGTGTGTCTATTTATTTTATGTACTTCATTTTATTAAGACGTGCTTATAAGCTTTGTTTTTACTGTCTAAAAGCAAACATTTTGTTTACCTGTTTGGGTCTGCCCTCTGCAGCTCATGAACACACGGACGCTGCTGTACTTGCTGTGCTGTGTTTCATACTAACCAATCAGTGACCATCTCTCTCTGCAACATTCTATTGAAACATGATCCCTGATAGGCTAGGACTCTACACTGCACATCTAGCTCTATATGTGTATGCTGCAGAGGGCAGACCCATACAGGGACTATTCATTTTATTTTAGGCAGTAAAAAAGAGCTCATAAGATCTTCTTAATTAAATAAAGTACATAAAAGTATATTGAAACACAGGTATACTATATATCTAGTAAAATCCAGAAAACTTCGATATCTCTTTAATATAATAAGGAACGTTCCTGCAGCTGTTTTCTGTTTTAACTAATTTATCAACAGTTTCATTTTTTTATTAACAATTTAAAAACTACTTGAGCACTATATATAAATGAATGCCCTCCATGAATGCTGCAATAAAATATAAGCCAAAATAGTTTTATATATTTTTGAAAACTCAGTCGACTTGCAAGATATAAATATTGGCTCCACCCCCTGTCAGTCATCATATAAACTGGGAATTCCATGCTGGCTTCTCAGCCAATCACAGGTTATACTCCAGGATGCTTTTAAAAAAAAAACTGGTGATTAACTGACAAATTTCTCTCAAACATTTGGACAGAGATTTCTTGTTTACAACTTTTTGTTTAGTGGTTCAGTCATGTCCCACTCTCCATGACCTCAAGGACCTCAAAACATCTGCTTCTGGTTATTCTTATCCATAAGGTTATCTTGGTAAAGACACTAGAGTGGGTTGCCAGTTCATTCTCCAGTGGATGGCGATTAGACCGACCTTCCTGCTATGACCTATGACCTGCCCATCTTGGGTGACCCTACATGATATAACTCACAGCTTTATTAAAGTTCATAAGCCCCTTCACCACAACAAAGTAGTGATCTAAAAGGGGGTGTAAAACTTAAGGATGACCAGATGACCAGAATACATCTTTAAGGTTATTCATTACCACTTATGATAATGAGATTGTAAGCTCTTCAGGTCAGGAATCCATTCAGTACTCAAAGGTATAAAATGTACCATCGTTATTAGATTCCCAAGTACTAAGGAGTACTCCTGCCCTGAGTGTGAGCGCCGGCCTCTCACGCCACACACTGAGGTGTTACAGCAGCTCTTAAAGCAGATTATCCTTCATGTTAGAATTTGGCTGAAACAGACGGGAATTTTTAAGCCTCACTTGGAAATAAAAACTTAAAGGATCTCTGCTTTTAAAAAAAAAAAGGACACATGTTTGTCAAATATGTACCAAACTAACAAGGTTAGCAGCTGTGATATGGACATAAAATATTTTTGGGGGAAATCTGAATTTTTTTATGAGCACAGGAATCCATTTTGTGTTTGTTACACCACATAATGAGAGCTGGATGCTGAGGGTGTGTGTTTGTATTTATCAGTAGAGGGAGGAGGGAACAGGCAGAAGTCAATTGTGTTTGTATGATAATATGATACAATTTATGGAGCTATCCTGTTATATGCAAACACGCTTCAAAGCTGGGAAGCGTGCTGTGGAAGTCCCGATGTAGAGGTAAGTGATTAGGGGTTTTCTGGTTTGGGGGTTATGGTTAGTGCAGGTAAGTGGTGTAGGGAGTTAGGTTTTGGGATTTAGGGTTAGGAAGCTACTTTTAGGGGGTTAGGGCTAGGCTGAGGGTTATGAGGTTAGGGTTAGGGCCGACAAGGGGTTTAGGGGGTTAGGGTTAGGGCCGGCAAGTGGTGTAGGGTTTAGGCTTAGGGGCTTAGGGTTAGGGGTAGGGCAGGTAACTGCAGTAGGGGGTTAAGGTTAGGGTTGGAGCCGCGAAGGGTGTGGGGGTTAGGGTTAGAGGGTTAGGGGCTTAGGGAGTACATCGGGACGCGGGCCCGTCCGGCACCAGGAAGCTTCCGGTGCTGTGCATGCACATAAAAGGATAGATCCCAATTTAAATTGACACCACACTCCTCCTCCTTCATTGGCCCAGAATCAGACAACTTGCATCATTCAATGCAACCACAGCTCTCCAGAAATGTAACACACGCAACAATTTATCATGGATTCCTCCAGGGTGTAGAGCCATCACAATTTGTATTTTTTAATAAAAAACTACCTATACAACTTTTTCCTGATTAATTACACTTTTACTCAGATTTAAAGTTTTCAAAGGCATATTTTTGTCACAGTGCAGTGGCCCTTTAATAATCTCTGTCATTTATTTAATTATAGCTGCTTACCTAAATTCACTAAAGTAATCATTAAAGTGACCATTTATTGCAGAAATCAAATGTACACCTATAAAAATAATAAAATAAAAATAATGTGTGGAAATGTAAAATAATTGAGCTTGAAAGATGTATATTTTAAGCATAAATACATGATTGTGGAGGTGATACGCCACAAGAGCATGCCCAATCTGAAACATTATTGAAGATTATTTTTCCATAATTATAACATTTTAGGAATTCATGATCATTAACTAAAAGATGAGAAGTAACAACATGTATAAATTACAACCTCTATTAAAATAGAAATCATTTGTGACATATTAGTAAACACAATATACAGATCTACTTCATTAAAGGGACATTGATTTGTATATTTGTTGCCGTATATATACAATTATATAAAATAAAATTAAAAAAATCTAATTAAACAATTTTGCATGTTTTCCACTTGGTTTAGAAAGCTCTGTATGATGGTGTAGAGCAAATTAGGTCTTGGGGTTAATTTTGGAGTCCTGAGAGACTTCATGGCCTTGGGTGGTCGTGTTCTAGCCATTCTTGATGTCCTGCGGTTCTGTAAATACTTTGGAGCCCAAATGGGGTCCAGACATTGGAAAATGTTGAAATAAAAACTGGAATATACTGGTGAATACAATGAAGCTTCATGTGACGCCCATCACAGCTATGCTTAGTGAATCTGGACCATTGTGTTGGTCACTACCAGGTATCCCTAGGTCCAGCATACATGTAGTTCAAGAAAAACTGCACATTTGTGAAATATGTTAAGATTAGTTGAATAAGCCATGAACATGAAAATAAATAAACAAAATCAAACATTTTGATTTTCATACATTATCTATAAAAGATTCCATCTTGCCTTTGTTCATCACTTCTTGAGTATCAGGGGCATGCTTTAATCTATCCGTTAAGGGAGGCGAGAGGGAGGAGGCAGAAGGGCGATTGTTATATATTAGATCTTATTTACTTTTACAGGATCAGAAATAGCATGCAAATATAACTGCAAGCCCAACTCTTCTGTAAATGTAGAGGCCGCCCCCACAATCACAACCTTAATCAAAGTATGATGGATTCCTCCAGGGACCAGCAGGCACATCAGCATTCATTTATTAATTATTTTTTTTATGACTTGTTCCCTGCGTAATGATACTTTTATATACCGTACTTCTTCATTGCTTAGTGATCATTGAATATAATAAGGTCCATCTCACTCATTCTTAATGCAATAAACAACAACAGCTCCTCTGTATTGATGTAAACACACTCTTTTCAACCCATGTTATGTATTTTGAAGGGTTCCCTGGTGGTCCAGTGGTTAGGGTTCAGTGCTTGCTCTGCTGCGACCTGGGTTCAATTCCAGTCAGGGAACCAAGAAGTCACACCACCCTGAAGCCAAGCAGGGTTGGCCCTGGTCAGGACTTGGATGGGAGACCACCTTTGAATACCAGGAGCTGTATGCTACCTCGGCAAAGTGGATCAGCATGACCATGGACATAAAGATGTTCCTGGTGTGTTGTGGTCTATGCGGTCACAGAGTATTGGACACAACTGAAGAGCATAACAATGTATTTTGAATTTTCCAAGTTAAATTAACTATCTCCCTTCTATACAGACCAGTATGGATTTTAACACCTAGGTAAAAAGTCCAACCTGTGAAATATTTCCTGGTAAATAATTACCCAGTGTATCAGAGCCCTGTTTATACAACATAACTTAACATTTATTTTTTTGAATAAAGAATGTTCTCTGGCTGGATTCCTGTACACCGTGGATGTTCTGGTTGGATAAATAGGCTATGGAAGATTAGGATTGCTATTACAGCCTCATACCGCGCTCCGCGCCTCGGGAAGGCATCCCGTGATGTTGATTTATCCCGTACATAACAAGATCATTCTGTTATTGTGACAATATATTCACAACAGGAGGGGTCACACCTCGCCCGGACTCACTGCCACTCACAACACATCTCTGCCTGACCTCAAAGGCCTCCCAGCATTTGCCTTTTGGGTCGAGAGACCCTCCCTCTGGATTCTGCTCTGTGGGAGGCTCAGCTGATAGATTTTGTCTCTTCCCAGAACCTAAAGCTCTGGATAAACTCCTCACTCATCACAAAACTTGTAATTTATTTATTTAATAACGCCATGAAATTTCATTTTGGCTAATTGTAAAACGGGATGTAGATTTTATTAGGTATCTATTTACTTTTTTTGTACTTTATTATATTAAGAAGCGCTTATATGCTTTGTTTTTACTGGCTACATGACCTGAGATGGCAGCTTGAGGACGCGCAACTTGGTCTTAGTGGGGCGAGCATTAGGGAGTTTGTACGACTGGTGATCCATCAGTGGGTCCATCCTCGGTGGTAGCAGGCAGATTATAGTGACCCACCCTAAACCCTCTGTTAAGCTCCAGCCGTCCCTTCCCGTCTCACACCTTAGTTCCCGGAGAGGAGATGTCATGGTGTATCACATAGGGCATAACACAATTATTTTATATTTCTCACTCTGCATAGGCCTCGCCCAATCACATTGTTGTCTACTCCAGCGACTGGCTTATTGGCTGTTGTTTCACCAATACAAGAAAGTTCTGATGTCTTATCTCAATTTCCTTCCAGAGTACTGGGTGCCCAATCAGAGAACAGCTTAGTCGGTAGAATTGTCATTGGTTGACACCTTCCATGTACCAGCCAATCAGAAACTCTCTTGTAACCTTGGGTATTTCAAATCAGCCAACCAGAGAAGGGCCTACTCTCTATGGGGTGCTTTTGTCTGGCATCTTCCCATTAGTCCATATATGTGACGATAGTACGATCCACGCTAAAATTAATACACAATGTTGGGGAAGGCAGTCGGCCCTTCATGGGTCAATCTAGATCTCTCTTCTACAAGTGATCAGTGCTATTAGGGATGAAGTAGAGGGTTGTCCGGCCCTGGTAACCCCTGGGAAGGGCAAAGGATCGTCAAAAATGCTATGTTTAAATAATTGAATATGAATTTTATTAATGATCAGCCTAATTAAAACAGCTATCATTACATTGGACCTTTAACAGGGAGAGAGTTAAGGGACACGCGAAAGAAAGGCAGATGGGAATAAAAAGGATGAGAGGGACTCGAAAGTCCAGGCAAAGGCCTTGCACGCTATTGAAGAATCCAGTCCTGATATGCAGAGTGTAGTAGGTAGACTTCAAAATGCATCCTTAAGTGTATAAGGATCATTGGCGGATTTAGGTTTAAGCAACCGTGGACATCCTTATTATATCTCAAATCATACGTTTATGTGTGTTTATATATATATATGTATATATATATATATATATATATATATATATTTATATACGGTACCACATATTATAATTGTCTAACTACGATTCGTCGTCACGCTGCGTTGCGTAGTGCGTACGACTTAGCGATGAGCGCCGCTCTGTTGTGTAAACCGCTCTGTTGCGTAGTGCGTATGACTTTTAGCGATGAGCGCCGCAGGCGCTCATTGCCCGGCGAGCCTCGCGCAGCGATGTGAGCCGTTAAATCGTAGCACTTTGGCAATGAGCGCCATAGGCGCTCATTGCAGGCGAGCCGTTAAATCGTAGCACTTTGGCAATGAGCGCCGCAGGCGCTCATTGCAGGCGAGCCTCGCGTAGCGAGGTGAGCCGTTATGTTAACTCGTAGCACTTTGGCAATGAGCGCCGCAGGCGCTCATTGCAGGCGAGCCTCGCATAGCGAGGCGAGCCCCTATGTTAAATCGTAGCACTTTGGCAATGAGCGCCGCAGGGGAGAGCCGTTAAACCGTAGCACTTAGAAAAAAAAATACGAGATGACAAAAATTACGAGATAAGCGGCGGAACCAAAACACTAAAAAAACAATAAATACACACTAAAAAATTAAATAAAGGTCACTTACAGCATGGGGACCCAGGCAGGACGTCTGGAAGTGAGTTGGAACTGCAATTTACATCGATTTAGCCGAGTTACAAAGATCGAAAATCGGCTAAGCGAGAAAAAAATGTCCGCCGAAAAAAATGAAAACGAGGCTATACTACTACGAACTGCGTAAAACACAGCCACAGACGTATGTGTTTGAAAAACAACGAGATAAAGGATGCGATTAACCGCGCAATGAGTAAAAAGACAGTAGCGAGTACATTTTACGATACCCAATTACAGATTTACGCATTAACACAGATTTAACGACTTTGTCTCGCGCAACATCGGATTTCCCGCCTAAACCAACGCATTTGATGAAATGTAAGTTGCAAGTTACAAAAATAAAAATTTTATAAAAAAAAAAATTGTATTTATTTTAAGAAAAAAAAAAAAGGACAAATGTAGCGTCATGTTGTGTGGCAAACAAATTTACTGTTAAACCGTAGTACTTTAGCGGGCTTAGTGATAAGCGCCGCAGACGATCATCGCCCGGTGAGCCTCGCGCAGCGAGGCGAGCCGTTAAACCGTAGCACTTTGGCAATGAGCGCCGCAGAAAAAATGCCGGACGAACAAAACGAAAACAACGCTACAGCACTATAACCACGGAAAACACGTACCGATAATCCGCTAAGACGCATACCACACATTATCCGCCATTTTAGGATAATGCGGAAGTACACAACTACGCTAACGGTTTCGGCTCGCGCACGCACACTATTACACTGCACACATTCATCCCGCTTACACAGCACCTCCACACCACTAATGCTGCAGCAACATCACTACAGATTGCCAGCTCTTCAACACAATGCATAAAAATACGTATATTCATTTATTAATTTGAATTCTATATTTCAGTAGTACACAGAAAACAACATTAGCTACCTTACAATTCCATATGTATATTAATAACTAAACAACTTTTAAAACATACACGTCTGATTGCCGTCATTTTTTGACGGGCAATACGCTAGTATATATATAGTGTGTCAGAAAAAAACTTTTTTTTTGTTTAAATACTTTTTATTTTTTTCTACATAAAAAATATACAATTTACAGACAAATATAAAATATACAGTTTACAGACAAAAATATACAAAAACATAACAGTAAATTCACACATAAACATTCAAAAAGCTGCCATTGCTTTACATATTGCACTTATATGATCTAATAAAACAATATACCTTGACCATTATTTTTCTTTCCTTTCCCCTTCTCTTTTTTTTTCTTTTTTCCTTCCGTTTCTTTTTTCTCCCTTTTCTATTCCCTTCCCATTCTCTTTTTCCTTTTATCCTTTTTCGTTCCCTTTTTAGTTATGATCTATTCTTATTCTCTATGAGATAACATTATATATTGATCCCATAATTCCCAATTTGCACATAGCCGCTTATTTATAGGATTAAATTCAAAATTCTTCTTCATAATCTCCCGATTGATTTTTATTGTATTTACTACTTCCTTCCATGATGGAATTGTCGGTTGCTTCCAATATTTTGATAAAAGATTTTTTACAATCAGGAGAATAGGAGAAATTAGAAATCTTCAAGTGTCAAGTACACTTATATACAGAAATATCACGGCAAATAAACATATCTGTGCATATAAAACATATTTCCGTGCGCTGCGCTGCATCTTCACTAAGGTAGCTGAATCATTAAATGTTTTCTATACGTCGCTTCTCTACTTTCGTTCCGGCACTGAAGCAGTTAACAGGGGATTCCAGCAAAATAAGGCTCAGCAGCATAAAAATTGATTTACGCTGGAAAATTGAGTCTCTGTGACTTCAAGAGCCCATAAAGTTGTCTTTCAGAAAGTGACTATATAACCGCAGTGACACTTTTATGTGGTCCATAAAATTCCTAAACTGCTGCATAGCCCCTTTTATAATGTGGTAATTAGTTGGAGTTAATATTCTATTTGCTGTGTTAATTTCGGGGGCCTTATTTAATAAACCAAGAAGCAGGGGGCAGGCTAGTGGTCTGGGCTGTGGAGGGAGGGGAGCGGGCTCCCGGGAATGAGAATGCAGGACAAGTTAAGGGAACAGTGTATGATAAAAATAGAAATATATCTGAAAAAAACTATTTAATACACAAAATAATAAATACATTGATTGATAAAAATATCATAAAGCTATTTAAATTAGAAAATTGCTGCTGGTGCCTGGAGGCATACATGATACTTTGGTGGAGGTTGCATGTATTAGAGGGGAATAACATTTCCTGCAGTAGGTGCCAAGCACCAGTAGACCCATTTATATTACAAATCCCTCTCCCCTCTCTAATATTCCTCCATCCCCACTCTCACTTTACTTTTCACTAGAGAAGGAGGTGCCTTGAGACTCCAAGATATCAAGAAATGCTGAAGTCTGACAAGATGGAAAATTAAAATTTTATCTAAAAATGTTTGTATGCTCATGGCTTTCATAGCTGCTATTTTTTTACTTACTTTACCAACATGTGTAGTTTTTTTTTTAATAGAGTTGTTCCTTAAGACGCACACAGTTATAAGTTGCGTCTGACCAAGTCTTATGCCTTAGAAAATATTTTTTTGAATTAAATATACATGGTCTATAGTTTAAAACATGGCTGCTGAAGGAATTATTAGCCCCTTACCTGGTATATGACAAAACCTTGGGAGGTATTGTAAATCCAAATTATTATCATCCTTTTGAATACATAAGAAATTCAGCTGATATATAACAACTTCCTGAAACTGTTTGATTTAACAGACAGGAGGAGGAGCAAACAGTTCCCCCTGCAGCTATTTTTGTGTTATCTTAATGTTCATTTTCTGCAATTTTAATGTATTTAAGTATTATAAGTAATAAAGCATGCTTGTTTAAATACATCACAGTATATTTGGGGTTCAATGTATACTTAAATGTAAAAAAACAACTGAAATAGACACTTTTTTGATACTTTTTAAGTCCATTCATTAGCAGCCTGATGCAGTATAATTATACCCCTGAGGAACCCACAGCTCCAAAACCAGAGTTTTATTAACCTAATAAAACGCATGGGGAAAAAAACATAGGAAAATTTAACTGGCAGAATCATGTGTAAAGGAGAATAAATGCGAGCGAGTCATGTAACCCAATACCCAAGAAAAGTAAAAACACATTCGCGGAGAATCAGGATGGTTTAAGGGTTTTTGGCCTTCAACCCCTTAACTGCCAGAAAACAAGTCAATGGTACAGCCCAAAATACCATTATTGTAACAGTTGATGACCATAAGGTCACCCCATGCTTATTTTACGATTAACTTACAGGAATCAATCTTTTACAGGTCTAGAGTTTAATATAAAAATGGCTGCCAGAATTCCACTGGGATAATATAAACACTATCTTGTATTGTTGACAAGATGAATAAATCCTGAGAAAGGTGGAAAAAGTGGATTATTTTGCTATACATATCTCGGGTCTCAACCATAATCTGTTCCGGATGGCAGGTTGAGTACCAAAATGGTTGAGTACCAAACTCCCAACTCCAAGGAGTAATGTAAATTGGTTTTAGTAAACCCAATGAATACCAAGGTAGCCCAATGAGTACCAAGGTTTTTTGCTCATCCAGACAGGTTGCGTATCGAAAATGTTGAGTTCAGAAGAGAACCAAGATACGACTGTAATTACTATTATTATGTTTTATTTGTAGAGGGCCACCACATTCTGTAGCACTAGGGATCGCTAAACATATAGACTGGATAATCCAGACCATTTGTACATACATATTGGTAGAGAAGGAGATGAGGGCCCATCTGTAGTGATAGTTTAAAATCTAGGTGGTAATAGGGGTTGTATTGGCATGATATGAACGGCTGGATGGATAGATGTTATAAGGAGAAACCATTTTGGGAGAGCACAACAGATAACCTTGGTTGAAGTTAATATTGGAATTAATGAGGTAACTGGTATGCTCCTTTGAACTGGTGGGTTTTCAGAGAATGCTTGAGTATCTAAAGACTAAGGAGGCTAATGTAGTGAGGAGGGGATTTTCTAATAGAGTGAGAAGTCCTGTACGCGATCATGGGAAGAGGAAATTATAGGGGATGAGAGATGGAGCTCATTGGCAGAATGGAGAGGGCAAGTTGGAAACAAAAGTTGAGATAGGGAGAGGCAGATGAGGACTTTATAAATTAGGTTTAGAATTTAGAATTTTATCCTTGAAAATGTAGGGAACCAGCGTAGAGACTGAGTAGGGGAGCGGATGATGAGCATTGGGTGAGGTGGACAAGTCTGGCAGAAGCATTCAAGATAGACTGTATTTGGGATAAGTGGTTAAATGGAAGGCCAGGTAGGACTGAGTTGCAGTAGGTAAGCCTGGGCACGATGAGAGCATGGATTAGGATCATTGTAGTGTCTTGGATATGAAAGGGATGAATTCTCAAAGATGATTTCTGACATGATGAGTTATGGAGCATGATTTAGGGATAGAAAGTGTCTAAAACCATTGTACACCTTAAACCTCACATGCTTATTTCCTACTTCACCCACTCCCCACCTCTGCAATAACCTCCCATGAATATCCCTCAAATATCTTCTGTCCAAACCAGGGCTAGTCAACTCAGATAGTCGTCCTGGCCTGCAACCTGGCCATGAACATCTCATTAAAAGGGCCACCAAAGTGTCCTATTTCTAGTATGGTCTCATAAAGAGCTTCGCATGATAGGAGTTAAAATGTTTTTTAGAAAGTTTAAAACAAATAAATACACTGTTTATATTGTATTTATTGTATTCAATTTTGTTTTAATGTCAGCAGGCATTAGCTTTTTGTTTCTAATGCCATTAGACGTCTGGGTGGAATTAGGGATGTAATCTCTATTCAGTTTAATTAAATCTGCCACTATGAAAAGCCACTTGATAATAGAAAAAATAGAGAAGCAAGTCCTATTAGGATAACTCTCCCCCTCAGACTGCAAGCAAACTAGCTATTAAAGTTGTGAGCGCAAATGACACAATGTCTGTCAAAATTAAGATTAATGCTCAAAGTCTGCTTAAAAAAAGCAGAGGCCTTAGGTTCTCATCTCTCTAGATCTGAATTGGATTACTTAAAGAATTCTTTAAATTGCTCTTGGCCTAAGTCTCATATAAAACACCTGGGTATAAACATTACTTCCAATTTATCGGATCTATACAAAGCCAATTACCTACCTCTCTTTAAGGAATTGACAGCGGATCGTAACAAGTGTACTAAATACCAAATCTCATGGACAGGCCGCATTAACACGATAACAATGTACAGTGGATATAAAAAGTCTACACACCCCTGATAAAATGTCAGGTTTCTGTGCTGTAAAAAAATGAGACAAAGATAAATCATTTCAGAACTTTTTCCACCTTTAATGTGACCTATAAACTGTACAACTCAATTGAAAAACAAACTGAAATCTTTTAGGTGGAGGGAAGAAAAAAAAAGAAGAGAAATAATGTGGTTGCATAAGTCTGCACACCCTCTTATAACTGGGGATGTCGCTGTGTTCAGAATTAAGCAATCATATTTCAAATCATGTTAAATAGGAGTCAGCATACACCTTCCATCATTTAAAGTGCCTCTGATTAACCCCAAATAAAGTTCAGCTGCTCTAGTTGGTCTTTCCTGAAATTTTCTTAGTCACATTCCACAGCAAAAGCCATGGTCCACAGAGAGCTTCCAAAGCATCAGAGGGATCTCATTATTAAAAGGTATCAGTCAGGAGAAGGGTACAAAATAATTTCCAAGCCATTAGATCTACCATGGAACACAGTGAAGACAGTCATCATCAAGTGGAGAAAATATGGCACAACAGTGACATTACCAAGAACTGGAACTCCCTCCAAAATTGATGAAAAGACGAGAAGAAAACTGGTCTGGGAGGCTACCAAGAGGCCTACAGCAACATCAAAGGAGCTGCAGGAATATCTGGCAAGTACTGGCTGTGTGGTACATGTGACAACAATCTCCCATATTCTTCATATGTCTGGGCTATGGGGTAGAGTGGCAAGACAAAAGCCTTTTCTTACGAAGAAAAACATCCAAGCCAGGCTACGTTTTGCAAAAACACATCTGAACTCTCCCAAAAGCATGTGGGAAAAGGTGTTATGGTCTGATAAAACCAAGGTTGAACTTTTTGGCCATAATTTCAAAAGATTTGTTTGGCGCAAAAACAACACTGCACATCACCAAAAGAACACCATACCCACAGTGAAGCATGGTGGTGGCAGCATCGTTGCTTTGGGGCTGTTTTTCTTCAGCTGGAACTGGGGCCTTCGTTAAGATAGAGGGAATTATGAACAGTTCCAAATACCAGTCAATATTGGCACAAAACCTTCAGGCTTCTGCTAGAAAGATGAACATGAAGAGGAACTTCATCTTTCAGCATGACAACGACCCAAAGCATACATCCAAATCAACAAAGGAATGGCTTCACCAGAAGAAGATTAAAGTTTTGGAATGGCCCAGCCAGCGCCCAGACCTGAATCCGATTGAAAATCTGTGGGGTGATCTGAAGAGGGCTGTGCACAGGAGATGCCCTCGCAATCTGACACATATGGAGTGTTTTTGCAAAGAAGAGTGGGCAAGTCTTGCCAAGTCAAAATGTGCCATGCTGATAGACTCATACCCAAAAAGACTGAGTGCTGTAATAAAATCACAAGGGGCTTCAACAAAGTATTAGTTTAAGGGTGTGCATACTTATGCAACCATATTATTTTATTTTTATATTTTTTCTTCTCTCTACCTAAAAGATTTCAGTTTGTTTTTCAATTGAGTTGTACAGTTTATAGGTCACATTAAAGTTGGAAAAAGTTCTGAAATGATTTATCTTTGTCTCATTTTTTTACAGCACAAAAACCTGCCATTTTAACAGGGGTGTGTAGACTTTTTATATCCACTGTATATCCTCCCCAGAATTTTTACTACTTCTGATCCTTACCTATGAAAGGTATTACTAAAGATCTTAATCATTTCCAAAAACCAATCTCCAGATTCATATGGCACAATAGACCCCCCCCCAGAATTGCCAAATGCATAATGTTTAGACATAAGAGCAATGGTGGGCTTTCCTGTCCGAAGTTGAAGCTCTACTATAGAGTGGCTTTTAGCGGGATGAACATTAACCAATACATGATTACGCCTTCCCCAATCCCTTACCTTATTTGTTCAACCCTTGTTAGTTCCCCCCATGAAAAACAGAAAATGTCAAGTGGTGTACCTGTTTCAGTGCACTCATAATAATCTTTATTTCACGACTGTTTTATTTTTAACACTTGTACAAAACATTGTCAATGTGTGAGTTAATAAAAATAATTGAAGGAATGCATTTTTCTCATAAATTACATAGCTGCTAATGTGGCTTATTCTTTTTGTCCAAAGCTATTGTGGTTTCTTAAAGAAACTGGATGGGGATCTCGTACTGGCCACCAGTTATGGGAAACTGGTTATAGATCTGTCCTGTGCACTTTTGTAGTTCTATTTCCACATTTCTCTCCATTTTTTACATTTATTACATTCTACTGTTATTTCCTTCACCTGGTTAGTTGAGAGGGGTATGGCCAATAATTATTCTTATCTGAAGTACCCCTTGGAGTAGGTTTGTCCATCATCTCCTTCCACAAAATCATGCCATATATCCTACTAAAATATTACGTAAATTAACCTAGTGGAGGTTCCACACATGGTATAATTTAAATGTAGTAATATAGCAAGCATAATAATAACAAATAATTTATGAATTAAATGTTATTAAAAAATAGCATATTGAAGTTTGCAATTTTTACTTGTCAGTTTGCCTTTCTGATCCACCCACACACATTCATATCTCATGTTAATAAATTATCATTACCGATAATTGCTATTATCTTCATTGTAACTCATCTGATAAACAAAAGTCTGGGCATGTTCAGACTCCAGAGAGAACATACTTTCTAATCTACGTCTCCATGACATTTCTCTCCCTTTTACCATGTCTTGCCCCTACTAACCATCTTTCTCGCCCCTCTCCAAACATCTTGCTTTCTATTCTATTTGATAGACTGAGCTTATCTTTAGCTTTCCTGACCAACCAATCAGAAGCCCAGACAGCACTTGCTACAATTAGTCATTGTATCAGTGTAAATAAACACTGACTTAGACCCATTATACTCAGTGATAAGTCCTCATTAAGTACTCACATTATTACTGTAATCCCCCTCACTCAGTATCCAAACCCAGGTATTAGAGACCGATGAACCTGCCAGTGACAGTGAGCAGTCTATCTCAGGGCTCTGGTCCCAATCTTGTATTGTGCATTTAATAGAGCAGGTTGTATACATTACACAGGTACAGACTGAATGAAATAAAGCTAAGAAAACTACAGAGACAGCAAAGGCACAAAGCGCCAATTCACAAATTAATATGATCAATGTTTATTTTGCTTAAAGGACCACAAAAGTTACCATTCGTGCTCTGCACCATCAGTTAGAGGGTGGAAAATCATGTGGAAAATGTGTTTACATTCTTAAAATTGATCAAGAATTGACTTAGATATTGTAATTGTGGTTTAACCCTTGAAGCCGTCCTACTAGAATCTGCATAAATAATAAGGCTGGAGTCTGTAATTGTTATAAATTGAATTGTGGATTTATACTCACTTTATATGTAGAATATGGTGGTACAGTGGTAAGCAATCTGTATCAACGACTTTTTTCATTGGTATTAAAAAATGTTTGCATGTATCGAACAGTTTCGATCTTAATGGAACACACACACACATATGTGTATATATATATATATATATATATATATATATATATATACAAATAAAGGATAGTAATAACAGAGAAAAATATTGGGAGTTAGCTATTTAAAATAAATCAGTATGTGTGTGTATTTTTTTTAAATAAGTAGTTCACAAAATTATTATTATTTTTTTTTAAATATCCAAAATACAATCACGCTTGGTGGTAATTGAACCCAGTAATATCTCATACAATGGCACAAACACTAGTTAAGGCCATTCAGAAGGTATATTATATATATATATATATATATATATATATATATATATATATATATATTAGTATAATGATAACACATTAACAGTTACATTTTTGTGAATTTTATAATCATTGTGTGAGAGATTTTAAAGGGCCACTGCAGTTCAAAATCATTAAATGTATTAGATTTCCAGCAAGTACTGAGGAGTACTCCTGCCCTGAGTGTGACCGCCGGCCTCTCACGCCACACACTGAGGTGTTACAGCAGCTCTTAAATTAGATTATCCTTCATGTTACAATTTGGCTGAAACAGACTGGAATTTTTAAGCCTTACTTGGAAATAGAAACTTAAAGGATCTCTGCAGTTCAAGAAAAAGGACACTTTGTTTGTCACGTATGTGCCAAACTAACAATATTAGCAGCTGTGATATGGACATAAAACATATGTTGGGAAAATCTGAATTTTTGGAGCAAGGAATCCATTTTGTGTTTGTTACATTACATCCTGAGAGCTGATGATGGAGGTGTATGTTTGTAGTTGAGCAAGGAGTGTGGGAGGATGAAACAGGCAAAAGTCCAGAGCCTTTGTTTGATAACTGGATAATATTGACATTAACACCACACACCCTCCCCTTTACTGATACAGCAGCAGACACCTTGCATCATTCAATGCAACAAAACATCTCCAAAAATGTAAACGCCCCTCCCACACACCTTCCACCAATGTATCATGGACTCATGGACTGATCAGTGTTGCTGAGAGAGGATCAATGATTGGTTAGTATGATACACAGCACAGATCGCCACCTTGTTGTGGTGAAGAGCCTTGTCTACTTCATTGAAGCTGTGAGCTATACATATAGGGTCACCCAAGATGGGCAGGTCAATGCAGAGAGGTCAGACAAATCACAGTCCAGTGGAGAATAAACTGGCAACCCACTCTAGTATCTTTTCCATGAATACCAAGTGAATCAGCATGGTGTGTTACAGTCCACGAGGTCATGGAGAGTGGGGCACAACTGAGCAATGCAAACACAAGACAAAGGCAGATTAAATAAATGTCTTCAATTAATAGAATTTATTTTGCATGGGGATTTTTTGTGATATATAAAAGAAGCCCCTCTAGATACTCCCTTGCCCCTTTAATGCCTTCCTGTGCCCCTATAGCTGCTCCCTCACCTACACACTTGGCAATCAGTGCCTATATTTGGCTGTGTCGGTGCTTCTATATTAAGGCCCTCGGTGGGTAGACTTTTTCCACAGAGCAATTCCTCCTATTTTAATTGCGTGCAATTTGTGTAGGAGCCAAATCTGATTAAAAAGCGGCCTAATATGTTTTCCATATGACACATCCCGACCTCCATCCCACTCCTCTGTTCACCTCGAGTTAACCCCTCGGCTGCCGCAGAGACCCACAATATCGTCATTACACCGGAAAGAAGTTAAAGGGACCCAGCAGAGGTTCCTTATATGGTATGATACAAAACTATACGGAATAACAAGCCATTTATCAGCTGTCATTTGTTTTTTTAAATGCATTTTTCTACAGTAAACTAACACTGAGTTTGCCTTTTTGATGCACACTTATTATTATTATCCTTTATTTGTAATGCCCCAACATATTCCGTAGAGATGTACAGGGGTTAAGCACATAGCAAAGAATGGGCGGCCCTGTTTTTAAGCTTAACTTTGAGCTACAAGAGATTATAATCTTTTCTTAATGGGTGATTGTTGGCATTATTTACCGATAAGCCCCTAAGGCATTTGGTCTATTGTCTTCCATTTAGTCCCTGCACACTGAGCTTGCATAGTCTCTTTTTTGTGCTGGGGTCTGCATGCAAGACCTAAACCATGTAGGGTAACCCAAGATGAGCGGGTCACAACAGAAAGTTCAGCCCACTGGAGAAGGAACTGGCAACCCACTTCAGTATCTTTGCCAAGACAACTTTATGGATTAGCACAATCAGACACAAGATGTGACTGGTGGGCTGTGGTCCGTAGAGTCACGGAGAGTCAGACACGACTAAACACACACATACATACACATAAACAATGATTCTATGTAGTAGAATTTATATTTCCACATAGGAAATCTTAAATAGAAAATGCAGTTTTTAGCTGTCTACCACACAGCCCATGTGAAGCTTAGTGAATCTGGGGATTACGTAGGCTCCATTCACCGCATAAATAGAATTATAACCGAAGCCTAGGATTACCAACCTGAGACTAATGGGTGGAATCAAGGAATGAGAGATCTATTCAATTCTATTGAAAGATTGCCATGTATAACTGCCACTTCACAATAAAACTAAACAGTAGGCCACACTAATAAGGATAATCCTCCCTCTCAGGCTACAGTCCAAGATGGAAGTCATTACTACAGTCTCTCAATTTAAGATTTTCTCTAAAAATGATTTTATGCTCATGCCTCACATAGCTGCTAATGTTAGTCTGCTCACAAATATGTGATGTTTTCCCACATTACAGAGGTCCCATAATGGGTCTTGGCCACTACAAAACACCGGTCATTATTGCCCAGTAATACTCCGGAGGGCACAGGGAGGTATAAAAGTGTTTTTAGCACACGATTGTGACATTGCCACCTTCACACACGTGATAAAACGTAGCCAGGATTTATGGGGTACCTGTAAGGAGCGACACATACCTCTGATCTAATGACCCATAACAGGATTCAGTCTATAACAGCAGGGGAGGGGGCTTTTATACCCTGTCCAAGGTAGCCTGCTAGGGTTCCCAGGGCCAGCACAGTCAGTTAACCCTGTAATGATTCCCAAGGGTGCCCCTCTCTACTTGTGTCATAATCCAGATCCCACCCATAACCTGTCATAACCCCTCTCTCCCACACGTGTCTGACAGACCCTCATTACAAGGAAGAGGGACAGACAGGAGACATCCCACCATTCTTCCCAAGCCTCCCCACTGCTAAGGTCTGTCTGAAACCCAGGGCTCGGCCTAAGACTCCCGCAGCGTGGGATATGGAGCTCGAGCTTCCTGGACTCCAGAACAAAAATGGCAGCTCCGGTCAAAATGTGTTTTAAAGAGGAAGCTCAACCTACACACGCCAAAAAGGCCAATGTCACGTAGATTACATGTCTTTATAAACGTTGTGTTATTAGTCCAGGTCATCTTTATCACTCCAATGTCAGTAGATAAAGAGCTGCCATTAAAAATAGACAAATAGACAATAGTGGGTACAAATGTTTTAGATAGATAGGTGGATCGATAGATAGATAGACAGACAGACAGACAGATAGATAGATAGATAGATAGATAGATAGATGTATAGATAGGTAGATAGATAGATAGATAGATAGATAGATAGATAGATAGATAGACACATAGATAGACAGATAGATAGATAGATAGATGTATAGATAGGTAGATAGATAGATAGATAGACAGACAGACAGACAGACAGACAGACAGACAGACAGACAGACAGATAGATAGATAGATAGATAGATAGATAGATAGATAGATAGACACATAGATAGACAGATAGATAGATAGATAGATGTATAGATAGGTAGATAGATAGATAGATAGATAGATAGATAGATAGATAGATAGATAGATAGATAGATAGATAGATAGATAGATAGATAGATTGATTGATAGGCAGACAGATAGATAGATAGATAGATAGATAGACAGATAGATAGATAGATAGATAGATAGATAGATAGATAGATAGATAGATAGATAGATGTATAGATAGGTAGATAGATAGACAGATAGAGAGAGAGAGAGAGAGAGATAGATAGATAGATAGATAGATAGATAGATAGATAGATAGAGAGAGAGAGAAAGAAAGATAGATAGATAGATAGACAGATAGAGAGAGAGATAGATAGATAGATAGATAGATAGATAGACAGACAGACAGACAGATAGATAGATAGATAGATAGATAGATAGGTAGATAGATATACACATAGATCGATAGATAGAGAGAGAAAGAAAGAAAGATAGATAGATAGATAGATAGACAGAGAGAGAGATAGATAGATAAATAGATAGTTAGATAGACAGACAGACAGACAGACAGACAGACAGACAGATAGATAGATAGATAGATAGATAGATAGATAGATAGATGTATAGATAGGTAGATAGATAGACAGATAGAGAGAGAGAGAGAGAGAGAGAGATAGATAGATAGATAGATAGATAGATAGATAGATAGATAGATAGACAGACATATAGATAGATAGATAGATAGAGAGAGAGAGAAAGAAAGATAGATAGATAGATAGATAGACAGATAGAGAGAGAGATAGATAGATAGATAGACAGACAGACAGACAGATAGATAGATAGATAGATAGATAGATAGATAGATAGATAGATAGATGTATAGATAGGTAGATAGATAGATAGGTAGATAGATATACACATAGATCGATAGATAGAGAGAGAAAGAAAGATAGATAGATAGATAGATAGATAGATAGATAGATAGATAGACAGAGAGAGAGATAGATAGATAAATAGATAGATAGATAGATAGATAGACAGACAGACAGACAGACAGACAGATAGATAGATAGATAGATAGATAGATAGATAGATAGATAGATAGATAGATAGATAGATAGATGTATAGATAGGTAGATAGATAGATAGATATACACATAAATCGATAGATAGAGAGAGAAAGATAGATAGATAGATAGATAGATAGATAGACAGAGAGAGAGAGAGATAGATAGATAAATAGATAGATAGATAGATAGATAGATAGATAGATAGACAGACAGACAGACAGACAGACAGACAGACAGATAGATAGATAGATAGACAGACAGACAGACAGATAGATAGATAGATAGATAGATAGATAGATAGATAGATGTATAGATAGGTAGATAGATAGATAGATAGGTAGATAGATATACACATAGATCGATAGATAGAGAGAGAAAGAAAGATAGATAGATAGATAGACAGAGAGAGAGAGAGAGAGATAAATAGATAGATAGATAGATAGATAGACAGACATATAGATAGATAGATAGATAGATAGATAGATAGATAGATAGATAGATAGATAGATAGATAGATAGATAGACAGACATATATTCATTTTCCTTAATATATATGATGATGAGATATAGTAACCTGGAAACAGTGACTGTCTTGTGCATAATCCACCATGGGCTTTTCTTAAAGCTTTGTAATACAGCAGGCTTATGGTTAAAAGCAGCCATGTTTGAAATGGTATTGGGCTAAAGAGCAAAGCCTTTGTGGGCACATTTGCATGCCCTGGCCCATTTTCCCAGAATGCAGTGCAATAACTGTATTTCTCAGAATCCTGAGCAGGTAATACGTTTTTTTAACCTTTTTTACAAGTTCAAATGGGAACACAAATGTACTATATATATATATATATATATATATATATATATATATATATATATATATATATAGATAGTAATTTAGTAATTATTAATCAAAATAGATATTACTAAATTACTGGACATTCACATATGCTTCACTCTTGAATTATATATATATATATATATATATATATATATCTATATATATATATACAATAAAATAGAAAATTGAGGGCAGTTAAAGCAAGTCTAGACACTCAGATTGTTATGTACAAATTAGTTCAGGTCACATTTTAATGAATAGGATCCACTAAGTAACTCAGGCATTGGAGTTTGTATCTGACTAGTAAGAAACCTCTTACCTTAGTGAATATCATAAGATATTTAGTGCCTGTTTTTTTAAAACCAATAAAGGGTCAGATTAAGTGTTGGAGAACTCTCGGGAAACCTCTCCAATCCTATAGCATCTTACAGCAATCTTGTATCAAGCCCTAACATTTCCTATAGTTTTTCAGTACTACACCCTTTAGTAAATGTGGCTGCTCTCTGGAGTAGAGAGCAACTTGCACTACTACAGCTCACTGCCCATTCCTCCCTCAACTATTATCATATTATTTATTTGCCTGCAAAGCAATTCTCAGTTATGAACAGAATAATATATATTAAATAATATATTATTTTAAAATTATAATTCCAATTCCTTGTTTAACCCTCTCCTGGGACTGGTGGAATCCCTGTTGATAAACGTTGCTCTACAGAGCCAACATTCCTGCCCACAAACATGGCGGCCACCATCTGTGTGTGATTATTGCTGCCGATCACTACATTGGTTGGTTTCCAACACACGGCACATTCTGAATATTATCTTCACAATACCACTGGGGACTTATAGTTCTCCCAATCTAATAAATAGGCCTTGCTGCCTTTCTTGGGTGGTCCATGTGATGACAGTCCCACTAAGATCTGCCCTGAATAAATTCCCAAGTTGAGATTCTTGTTCCACAAGTTCAGTCACTTCCTGTCTTCGTATCCCAGTAAAAACACTAGTCCTTGCAAGATGCTAACAATGGCATTTACTCAGCTAATTGTTTGAGCGCTGTGGGGTTTTGTGAGACGATCCCTTGTAGAGCATTTGGTTTAAATTAAGCCCCGTGCACTGTGGAACATCCTGTTTGTCTTCACTTATTATTACTGACAAATTATCCTGCTTTCAAATCTCAAAAAGCCTTTCACTTTATCCCTGTGTAATAACTGACTGGAAACAGTAGGTTTAATTGAGCTCAGTGTGAACACTCCCCATAAACTGCACTGGATCCTTTTATGGTTAAATGTGTGAAAATGGTTAACTAATAGAGAACATGCAACATGCTCCCATTGGGAATGATTAAAACAATGCACAAATGTTACATTATTACTATTACTGAGCCATAAACCACTATAAATTGTAACCAAATACCCACTCCAGACTAATACAATTGCGGAACATATGTATTTTAGTACTGGAAGCAGATTTTGTACATATTAGCCAATATTCACTAATGCATACAGTGTGTAAGTGGAGTGTGTCTTCCAGGATGAATTCAATAAGATCCCTCATCATAATAATAATAATAGGTAGGAAGTGAAAGCTGTGAATCTCCATATTTCCTGTATTGCTACCAGTGGTACAGATAGTGCAGTGCACCAGGGCCCTCTTCTGGGGGTGCAGTGCTGTGTCATTTTTCCTTACTTTTTTGTTGTTGTTGTTGTAGTGTAGGGGGTCTCTATGTCTATTTAATGAAGAGCATTTCTATTGATGCTCCAAGAGGTGGCAGTGTAGAGCAGTTCAGCACACTGTGGATGTGTATCAGGGAAGAAGTGAGAGAGCAAGGGCTGAAAGGTGTCCGCAAAGTACAGGGGGAACAGCTTCCAAGTTCTGGGCTTAAAAAAAAAGGGCAGCCAATATTTTTTTTCAAGCTTGTATCTCGAAAGCCATGGTGGGAGGCCGCCAAAAGATGCCAATTGAATAGGAAATTAGCTTGCAACCTCACTTATGGGCTCCCTGCTTCCCCCTGAGACAGGGAGTCCATAAGTGAGGTTGAAAGCTAATTTGCTATTCAGTTAGCGTCTTTTGGTGGCCTCCCAATGGATTGCGAGTTAAGGGCATGAAAAAAAAATGGTGGGTGTTAAAAACATAACATTTTTCATGGCTGTAACTCAGTAGCACTTTGTGGGTTTTTGGGAAACTGATCAATTTCCCCAAGCCCGCAAATGCTTTCACATCCGTAAATGGCAAAAGGAGCACAAGGGAGAGGGGGGAGAAAGACACAGGGGAGGGAGAGGGGGAAGAGGGGGGAAGAGACACAGGCGAGGGAGTTTGGGGGGGTAAAGAGACACAGGGCTGAGAGAGGGGGGGAAGAGACACAGGGGAGGGAGAGCAGGGCAAAGAGACACAGGGATAGAAGAGGGGGGAAAGAGACACAGGGGAGGGAGTGGGGTGAAGAGACAAAGGGGAGGGAGAGGGGGAAGAGACACAGGGGAGGGAGAGGGGTTGACGAGATAAAGGGGAAGGATAGGGGGGAAAGAGACACAGGAGAGGGAGTGAGGGGAAAGAGACACAGGGGAGGGAGAGGGGGCAAAGAGACACAAGGAAGGGAGAGAGGGGGAAAGAGACACAGGGGAGGGAGAGGGGGGAAAGAGACACAGAGGTGAGAGCGTTGGTCTTTAATGCTTGCAAAGGTATGGGTTGCGCATGCGCAGAGCGCATGCCGGGGCCTGCAATGAGCCGCAAAGCCACCCATTGCAGGGCCCGCGATGGCCATGCCAGTAAAGGGGAGAGGGGAGAGGTTTGCAATGAGGGCCAAAGGTACCATCGCAAGGGCTACATGTTAGAGGGAGGGGGAGGGGGGGGAGCCTCGCATTGTGTGGCAAACAACAGCATTGCCAGGCTTCACATTTTTTTGACAGGCAAGTCGCTAGTTAGTTTATAATATTAATTTGTAAAAATGAATAATGTACAAATATGTCGTGGAACATGAACCCCAACAAAGGCAAAATACTGAGTGAAAGAAAAAACAACAAAACAAGTTCAGTTTTTGAAAGACATTATAAATTGTGCTTTTTTAATTGATTCAACGTGACCACAATAAATACTGTTTTATAAATAAAATACAAAGTGTGTAACAGACAATATGTTACTATTATGAGTTGTTTTAAATTGTATTTGTGTATTTTTTTTTTTTTGCTTATATGTATAAACACAATGTTACCAAGGGTGATACATTTTAGCAATCGGTCTATTTTGACCTGAAAACTGAGGATTTAGATAATTCATTTGGACTTAGTGTCTAGTCATACTCCCAAACAGTGGTCCCTAAGATCCTGTGATGCCATTTGATGGGACCAGGGTTACACAAGAAATGACCCAAATACATCACTTTGTCACTGAAAAGGCCCGAAGACGGCTTGTAATATGCTGCGGTGGAAATTTTCCCATATCGTTTGATTTTTTTAAAATATTTTTATGAAGAATACAAGATTAATACCATAACACAAGTGTTTCACAAATAAAACATTAATAAGATAGACAGAACACTCAAGAAATGAAAACACATACGCATAACCTTTTAACCCTAATTGTTACATTTTTGTTATTTCCGTTTTGAGTTATACTGAAAGCAAATTACACGTGTACATATGTGTTAAAGTACAACCGTAAAGCTTAGAAAAGGACACAGAGAAGAAAGAAGAAGAAAGAGAGAAAGAAGAGGGGCAAGAAGAGATGGAGGTCAATGTTATGCTTGCTCCCAAAGGGGACATCCTACACTTTATCTCATCTCAGCAAATTTACCACCCAATCTTAAGGGTCCAGGTGTCCCAACATGAGGCCCATTTCCTATATGATTGATCCAGGTCGGCTGAGATAACCCTCATGGCATATATGAATTTAAGTTTAATAAAAACTGCACTAAATTCTGCTACTTCCGATTCCCAGGTTTTGGCTAACGTAATCCTCACTGCTAAGAACACTTGGTGTGATAAGAGTTGAGACTCTTTACTGAGACCCTCTATGGGGAGGCCTAAAAGAGTTTCTTCTGGCTTTTGGGGACTCCTGCGTCCCCACAGTCTCTCCAAAATAATATACAGTGCCTTGCAAAAGTATTCATTCCCCTTGGCATTTTCGTGTTTTGTTTTGCCTCACAACCTGGAATTAACATGGATTGTTTGAGGATTTGCATCATTTAATTTACAGAACATGCCCAGAGCTTGAAGATGTTTTTTTTTTATTATTGTTAAGCAGACAACAAACAGGACAAAATAACAGAAAAAGTCAATGTGCATAACTATTCACCCCCCTAAAGTCAATACTTTAAGTCTGACCACAGATTTTCTATTGGATTGAGGTCCGGGCTGTGACTCGGCCATTCCAACACATTTATATGTTTCCCCTTAAACCCCCCAAGTGTTGCTTTAGCAGTGTGTTTGTGGTCATTGTCCTGCTGGAAGGTGAACCTCCGTCCTAGCCTCAAATCACGCACAGAGTGGTACGGGTTTTGCTCAAGAATATCCCTGTATTTAGCACCATCCATCTTTGCCTTAACTCTGACCAGTTTCCCAGTCCCGGCTGCTGAAAAACGGATGGTGTTCTTTGGGTGATGTGATGTGTTGGATTTGTGCCAGACATAGCGTTTTCTGAGATGGCCGAAAAGTTAAATTTCAGTCTCATCAGACCAGATCACCTTCCTCCATACATTTTGGGAGTCTCGCACGTGCCGTTTTGTTTTTTTGCTGAAAGTAATGGCTTTCTTTTGGCCACTCTGCCATAAAGCCCAACTCTATGAAGCGTACATCTTATTGTCGTCTTATGTACAGATACTCCAGTCTCTGCTGTGGAACTCTGCAGCTCCTCCAGGGTTACCTTAGGTCTCTGTGCTGCCTCTCTGATTAATGCCCTCCTTGCCCGGGCCGGGAGTTTTAGTGGGTGGCCGTCTCTTGGCAGGTTTGCTGTTGCGCCATGTTCTTTCCATTTGGTTATGATAGATTTGATGGTGCTCCTGGGGATCATCAAATATTTGGATATTTTTTTATAACCTAACCCCGACTTGTACTTCTCCACAACATTGTCCCTTACTAGTTTGGAGAGTTCCTTGGTCTTCATGGCAGTGTTTGGTTAGTGGTGCCTCTTGCTTAGGTGTTGCAGCCTGTGTACATGTAATGACAGATCATGTGACACTTAGATTGCACACAGGTGGACATCATTTCACTAATTATGTGACTTCTGAAGGCAACTGGTTGCACCAGAGCTTTTTATGGGCTTCATAAGAAAGGGGTGAATACATACGCACATGCCAATTTTCTGTTTTCTATTTCTAAAAAATAGTTTTATATATATATTTTTCTCATTTCACTTCACTAACTTAGACTATTGTGTTCTGACCCATCACATAAAATTCAGATTAACAAAACATTGAACTTAAGGCTGTAATGTAACAAAATAGGTAAAAAGTCAAGAGGTTGAATACTTTTGCAAGGCACTGTAGGTTTCCAACCAAATATGGGCGATCTTAGGGCAATCCCAAAGGATATGTTTAAGGGTGCCCAAAGCAGAACACCCCCTAAAGCAGTTACCATCCACCGAGGGATTAGAGAGCTGCATCCATGGGCATTTTCCCTCAGTATTATGTTTAGTATTGGGTTTATGAATCTTATTCCAATGTGCATTGGTTAAATCCATGGCAAGCTCCGACTCCCAAGAGTGTTGATGGTGTCTGGTCTATTAAATTATATGGTTTGATTTTTGACACAATGTTAAATATTTAGGTAAAAGGGCGCCACTATAATGGTTCCATATTTATAGCAAACCTCATCTAGAATACATTCTCAATTCTGAGGAAGGCTACTAGAATGTGCATGATCTAATAGCCAAAACTTGAAGGAAAACATCAAGACCTGAACATGCATAGTTTTTAGAATAGGAGGGAAATGTGTGGCATGATAGAAAACTACAAATATATTCATTGAGTTGACAAGGTCAAAAAACTTATTAGATGAGACAAGTGATTCTTTTTTTTTTTTTTGCATCATTCAGTCCTTTCCGGCTCTCCGTGACCTCATGGACCATAACACACCAGGACATATTTATTTACATGGTCATGCTGATCCACTTGGTATTCAGGGCAGAGATACTGGAGTGGGTTGCCAGTTCCTTCTCCAGTGGGCCACAGCATACATTCCTAGGTGGTCTCCCATCCAAGTAATGACCAGGCCCAACCCAGCAGTTTCATGGTGGTGTGACCACCTGGTTCCCTAACTGGAATCAAACCCAGGCCACAGCAGTGAAAGCACCACTGGACCACCAAGGAACCCCTAAGAGATTTTTAACTACCACTAATTTCTACATTGTAGATTCCTTTAAGGATCCTTGTAGTTCACACAAAAAACTACACATGTTGTGACATATGTAGCAAATAATATTACCACCTATGACATTCATGAGCATAAATCACCCTTTTTAGTTTGAAGACCCTATGTATAGAAAGTTACATGTTTTCTGGCTTCAGATAGCTTCACGTCTAAAGACATGTGATTATCTTATCTATGAGTGGAGGGAGGAGGAAAAGGGACAGGGTATGGGGATTTGTTGTACAAAAGGATTCTTTTTTAGAAGTACCTCCCTTCCCTAAAAGTTCCTCACAATGATAGCTGCAAGTTCTGCTCTTGCAGAAATATAAAGACCTCTCAGATGGCACCTGCACTTTCCTTCACACTCCACATTCAGACACTAGCTAAATCCAGCCAATTTCACTTAAAGGTAATTTCCAAAATCTCATATAAGACACTATAAAATGTTTATACATTCATCTTGACCCTCCTTGACTACTGTAACTAAATTCACACTGGCTTTCCTCATCTGTCATCACTTCAATCCATCATGAAAGCCTCCTCAAGACATCCAATTTACTCATCACTCTTCTTCTACTGCACGTCTTCATCAGTCCTACACAACTTAATATATTTAAATGTGGACCCTAACATACAAAGCACTCAATAAATCTTCTTCCCTCTATAACTCTACAAACTTTTTTTAAGGATAGGATCAGGGAAACTCTACTTAAACCACACAGTTATGTCTCATGTACTTACAGCCTTATTAAATTGCAATTCGGTAAATTTAAAAGGCCTCTATTTAAGCACACAGCATATTTTTTTTACATAAGTTTTCAGGTAGTGAACTTCTATCCAAAAGCAAGGTCTTCACTAACTAAGAACTTCTGTAAAAAAAAGGGCCCTATTAAATTCCAGCCTCGTAAATAAGAGGCTTCTACTTAAGCCCTACGTACTGCAAAGTTTCTCTAACTTACAATGCTATTAAATTAGCCCTGCTGCGAGCAACGTGTGAGCTACGCAGCAGGCCCGTACGTATCTACACTGCGTAAATGTACATGAGGTGTGACAGACTGCGAGATGATATCGCAGGCTCCCACTCCTCATCAAGTGCTGCGGGGGTCCTAAAAGGGACCTCCGCGGCAGTCCCCCACATAAGCCCTGCCGTGGGGGGTACTCCAAACCCCCCCCTAGGCACCTAAAATGAACCCCCCCTCAATGCGGGGGTCCCTGTCGGGACCCCCGAAGTGTCCTCACATGAACACCTTGCTGCAGGGGTCCATAGGAACCCCCGCAGCCCCCACACAGTAACCCCTTGCAGCGGGGGTCCCCGATCGGCACCGATCAGGCCCCCGCTGCATTTAAAACTTTTAAATTCCCCGCCGCGGCTCCTTAAAGGGGCCGCGGCACACTATTACCCAATCCCGGCCGCGGCACTTAAAATTAACCCCCCTCTATGCTGGGGGTCCCCATCGGGACCCCCGAAGTGTCCCCACATAAACCCAATGCAGCGGGGGGCCCCGATCTGCATAGATCAGGCCCCCCGCTGCATTTAAAACTTTTAAATTCCCCGCCGCGGCTCCTTAAAGGGACCGCGGCACACTATTACCCAATCCCGGCCGCGGCACTTAAAATTAACCCCCCTCTATGCTGGGGGTCCCCATCGGGACCCCCGAAGTGTCCCCATATAAACCCCCTGCTGCGGGGGGCCCCGATCGGCACCGATCGTGACCCTGCTGCAATTCAATTTTAAATTTCCCGCCTCGCGGGTCCTCAAAGGACCGTAAAGGTCCTGAAAGGACTCGCACTAAAAATATTAACCCCAGGCAACTATAATTACCCCATTAACTCATGATGGTCAATACAGACCACCATAAGGCCTAAATTAACCCATTAACTCATGGTGGTCAATACAGACCACCATAAGGCTCTAATTAACCCATTAACTCATGGTGGTCAATACAGACCACCATAAGGCCTAAATTAACCCATTAACTCATGGTGGTCAATACAGACCACCATAAGGCCTAAATTAACCCATTAACTCATGGTGGTCAATACAGACCACCATAAGGCTCTATTTAACCCATTAACTCATGGTGGTCAATACAGACCACCATAAGGCCTAAATTAACCCATTAACTCATGGTGGTCAATACAGACCACCATAAGGCCTAAATTAACCCATTAACTCATGGTGGTCAATACAGACCACCATAAGGCTCTATTTAACCCATTAACTCATGGTGGTCAATACAGACCACCATAAGGCTCTAATTAACCCATTAACTCATGGTGGTCAATACAGACCACCATAAGGCTCTATTTAACCCCATCAGTCCCATAAGGGTATATTATTACCATTATGGGCCTGTTACAACCCAACATTAACCACATAAGTGCCATGATGGTCCTCAAGGACCATCATGACACTAACTACAAACACTACACTATAACCCCCAATAAACCATTTAATCTAAACTAACCCCCCTCTACACTAATCTATTAACACTTACACTACCTACCTACACTACCTACCCCCTAATAAACCTCCCCAACACTCTAATTACAAAAAACAATAAACCTACAGCACAGAAAACAAAAAACCTACAGTACAAAAAACAAAAAAACCTACAGTACAGAAAAAATAAAAATTACAACCCCACCCCCCACTACAGAAAACAAAAAAATACATTACAACCCCACCCCCCACTACAGAAAATAAAAAAATTACACACCTGAAAAGGAAAGACAGATAAACACAATACATTACATACATATAATACAATACATGACATTACATACATTAAATATAATATATTAAATATAATATATTACATATAATATATTACATATAATACATTACATACATTACATACAATACATGACATTACATACATTAAATATAATATATTAAATATAATATATTACATATAATATATTACATATAATACATTACATACATTACATACAATACATGACATTACATACATTAAATATAATATATTAAATATAATATATTACATATAATATATTACATATAATACATTACATACATTACATACAATACATGACATTACATACATTAAATATAATATATTAAATATAATATATTACATATAATATATTACATATAATACATTACATACATTACATACAATACATGACATTACATACATTAAATATAATATATTAAATATAATATATTACATATAATATATTACATATAATACATTACATACATTACATACAATACATGACATTACATACATTACATATAATGTATTACATATAATATATTACATATAATATATTACATATAATATATTACATATAGTCCTAATCAAATACACCCTATCTATCTAACATACAATCTATTTAATTTAAAATAAATCCTAACTATATCAAATACATCCCCCTATCTATCTAATATACAAAAAATCCTAACTACATACACAGACCCTAATTCTAAGCTAAAATCAATAAATTAAGACCACTTACCTTTAAGATGTTGCTTCAGATCACTAACCTATGGGTCAAACAAAAAATAAAAATTAGTACAAAACATTAACATCAAATAAATAAACATTCTATACATTCTAAATATTCAACTCACCTTTACAGCATGTCCAGTCACTGTTTAGCTCTTCCGGCGCGGCCCTGTTAAAAAAAAAAACACAATACATGAATACATGAATACAATATATAAACAATAAATAAAATACACAAATAAACATCTAAATATACATTTAACTTACCTCCCCGCGATGTCCCCGGCCTTCTCTCCTTCAGCCCCGGCTGGGCCGCGGAACCATCCGCGCTCTAAAAAAAAAAAAAAAAAAAAACTAACGGAGGTCTGCACTGGCAGACCTCCCCGACGCTACTGAACCTCCCGGAGTCGTTTCCGGGAGGAAATTGGCATTGTCGGCTTGTGATTGGCTGAAAAAGCTGTCAGCCAATCAAAAGTCGTCAATGTAGGAGCCAATCAGGATGCGCAGATGTCTTCTACCAATCACTCCGTGGGGGTGTATCCCATAGTGATTGGCTGAAGGCATCTGAGCGTTGTGATTGGTTCCCAGAAAGATAGACAAGTGTTTAAGCCAATCAGGGTGGGATATTGGGGTGTATCCCATCCTGATTGGCTCACACATTGACGACTTTTGATTGGCTGAAATTGATAGACAGCTTTTTCAGCCAATCACAAGCCGCCAATGCCAATTTCCTCCCGGAAACGACTCCGGGAGGTTCAGTAGCGTCGGGGAGGTCTGCCAGTGCAGACCTCCGTTAGTTTTTTTTCTTTTTTTTTTTAGAGCGCGAATGGTTCCGCGGCCCAGCCGGGGCTGAAGGAGAGAAGGCCGGGGACATCGCGGGTAGGTAAGTGAAATGTATATTTAGATGTTTATTTGTGTATTTTATTTATTGTTTATATATTGTATTCATGTATTCATGTATTGTGTTTTTTTTTTAACAGGGCCGCGCCGGAAGAGCTAAACACTGACTGGACATGCTGTAAAGGTGAGTTGAATATTTAGAATGTATAGAATGTTTATTTATTTGATGTTAATGTTTTGTACTAATTTTTATTTTTTGTTTGACCCATAGGTTAGTGATCTGAAGCAACATCTTAAAGGTAAGTGGTCTTAATTTATTGATTTTAGCTTAGAATTAGGGTCTGTGTATGTAGTTAGGACTGTAATTATTTTATTTTACTTTAGAATAATGGTCTGTGTATGTTGTTAGGATTTTTTGTATATTAGATAGATAGGGGGATGTATTTGATATAGTTAGGATTTATTTTAAATTAAATAGATTGTATGTTAGATAGATAGGGGGTATTTGATTAGGACTATATGTAATATATTATATGTAATATATTATATTTAATATATTATATGTAATGTATGTAATGTCATGTATTGTATGTAATGTATGTAATGTATTATATGTAATATATTATATGTAATATATTATATTTAATATATTATATGTAATGTCATGTATTGTATGTAATGTATGTAATGTATTATATGTATGTATTGTATTGTGTTTATCTGTCTTTCCTTTTCAGGTGTGTAATTTTTTTATTTTCTGTAGTGGGGGGTGGGGTTGTAATGTATTTTTTTGTTTTCTGTAGTGGGGGGTGGGGTTGTAATTGTTTTTTGTTTTCTGTACTGTAGGTTATTTTGTTTTTTGTACTGTAGGTTTTTTGTTTTCTGTGCTGTAGGTTTTTTATTTTTTGTAATTAGAGTGGTGGGAAGGTTTATTAGGGGGTAGGTAGTGTAGGTAGGTAGTGTAAGTGTTAATAGATTAGTGTAGAGGGGGGTTAGTTTAGATTAAATGGTTTATTGGGGGTTATAGTGTAGTGTTTGTAGTTAGTGTCATGATGGTCCTTGAGGACCATCATGGCACTTATGTGGTTAATGTTGGGTTGTAACAGGCCCATAATGGTAATAATATACCCTTATGGGACTGATGGGGTTAAATAGAGCCTTATGGTGGTCTGGATTGACCATCATGAGTTAATGGGTTAATTTAGGCCTTATGGTGGTCTGTATAGACCACCATGAGTTAATGGGTTAATTAGAGCCTTATGGTGGTCTGGATTGACCACCATGAGTTAATGGGTTAAATAGAGCCTTATGGTGGTCTGGATTGACCATCATGAGTTAATGGGTTAATTTAGGCCTTATGGTGGTCTGTATAGACCACCATGAGTTAATGGGTTAATTAGAGCCTTATGGTGGTCTGGATTGACCACCATGAGTTAATGGGTTAAATAGAGCCTTATGGTGGTCTGGATTGACCATCATGAGTTAATGGGTTAATTTAGGCCTTATGGTGGTCTGTATAGACCACCATGAGTTAATGGGTTAATTAGAGCCTTATGGTGGTCTGGATTGACCACCATGAGTTAATGGGTTAAATAGAGCCTTATGGTGGTCTGGATTGACCATCATGAGTTAATGGGTTAATTTAGGCCTTATGTGGTCTGTATAGACCACCATGAGTTAATGGGTTAATTAGAGCCTTATGGTGGTCTGGATTGACCACCATGAGTTAATGGGTTAAATAGAGCCTTATGGTGGTCTGGATTGACCATCATGAGTTAATGGGTTAATTTAGGCCTTATGGTGGTCTGTATAGACCACCATGAGTTAATGGGTTAATTAGAGCCTTATGGTGGTCTGGATTGACCACCATGAGTTAATGGGTTAAATAGAGCCTTATGGTGGTCTGGATTGACCATCATGAGTTAATGGGTTAATTTAGGCCTTATGGTGGTCTATATAGACCACCATGAGTTAATGGGTTAATTAGAGCCTTATGGTGGTCTGGATTGACCACCATGAGTTAATGGGTTAAATAGAGCCTTATGGTGGTCTGTATTGACCACCATGAGTTAATGGGTTAATTAGAGCCTTATGGTGGTCTGGATTGACCACCATGAGTTAATGGGGTAATTATAGTTGCCTGGGGTTAATATTTTTAGTGCGAGTCCTTTCAGGACCTTTACGGTCCTTTGAGGACCCGCGAGGCGGGAAATTTAAAATTGAATTGCAGCAGGGTCACGATCGGTGCCGATCGGGGCCCCCCGCTGCAGGGGGTTTATGTGGGGACACTTCGGGGGTCCCGATGGGGACCCCCAGCATAGAGGGGGGTGTAACGGATCTACTGGCACCCCGACCGGGTACCTCCGTTGATAGACGCGTCCTAGTTTGCGCCGAGGCCTACAAGCACCGCACCAGACACCAAAACCACCACAGACTCCAAGGATAGTACATCAGGAACAAGCGTTCAGTAGTTACAGCTCAAGGGAGTATGCAAAAGCATAGCAATCCCCAGTATGATAGCGATCCCCTCAAATAACGAGACGAGGCTACGTTTTGAAGGGTCAAGAAGAACTATATTTTAATGACAGGGAATCTCCTTTTATGCAATGTGCCCTCTGAAGGGCTACACCCACATAATTATCACAACAGCCAATTATATACATGGTTCAACCCCCACGTCTCCTCCCCTCAGATAACAGGTAACACAATTAAAACAGACACAATTTTAACCACATTCTGGATGTACCCCAAATACAGGGGGTACACCTTTAAGTCCCGCACCATTCAATATCTCTCACCCAGGGGAACAACATATACAAAAATGGCATGAATCAGACCAGGGGTTCAAAAGTTAGTAAAAGTATGTTTTTACACATAACACACAGACATTGCACATATCCCCCATACAATACACATATAGGACAATAGGTGAGTCACACCTCCCTGGCAACTTGGATACAATCAGACATTAATTAGATCATTCTTTGTTCTTATCAGAGAATGAAAACACTTTGGAAAATGCAAGGATCCTTTACAACTTTCTTATCTCTTGAATCTCTGTAACAGGATTATCTATTAGCCTAGGTCTGCAAAAGTCTGGCTAATATTCTGAGCCAATATATTCTGTAGAACATAAAACAACATATCTACAGTACAGCAATGTGATCATATTTTAACCAAGAATTAAATAATCATAAAACAGGGTAAAACAGTGATGGGTTCCGTTACAGGGGGTTAATTTTAAGTGCCGCGGCCGGGATTGGGTAATAGTGTGCCGCGGTCCCTTTAAGGAGCCGCGGCGGGGAATTTAAAAGTTTTAAATGCAGCGGGGGGCCTGATCTATGCAGATCGGGGCCCCCCCCTGCAATGGGTTTATGTGGGGACACTTCGGGGGTCCCGATGGGGACCCCCAGCATAGAGGGGGGATAATTTTAAGTGCCGCGGCCGGGATTGGGTAATAGTGTGTCGCGGTCCCTTTAAGGAGCCGCGGCGGGGAATTTAAAAGTTTTAAATGCAGCGGGGGGCCTGATCTATGCAGATCGGGGCCCCCCCCTGCAATGGGTTTATGTGGGGACACTTCGGGGGTCCCGATGGGGACCCCCAGCATAGAGGGGGGATAATTTTAAGTGCCGCGGCCGGGATTGGGTAATAGTGTGTCGCGGTCCCTTTAAGGAGCCGCGGCGGGGAATTTAAAAGTTTTAAATGCAGCGGGGGGCCTGATCTATGCAGATCGGGGACCCCCGCTGCAAGGGGTTAATGTGGGGGTGCTGCAGGGGTCCCGATAGAGACCCCTGCAGCATGGGGATGTGTATAGGGTGCAGGGGGGAGCCTCACACTGCTGTCTCGGGCTGTTCCGAGGCAGCACGTAGAGGCTTTCGGATCCCTTGCGTGGACTTTTTGTCCACGTAGGGATTCTTACGATATGCGAGACTCGTGCATAGATTTAAGGCTACGTAGCTCTCTCAGAGCCTATTCTCGGCCATTTTCTCGCAGTCATATCGTAAAGCAGGCTGCGAGAGATTCGGTTCTCGCAAACAGCAGGAAAACTGCCTTTTGCGAGCACCGAGAGAACTACGAGGGAGAATTTAATAGGGCCCTAAATATGCTATGTGCTTAAATAGAGTGCTTTTATATTTACCGAATCACAATTTAATAAGGCTGTAAATGTTTACCCTTATTGTGTAAATTTTTCTCTGGATTGCTATGGTAATGTTCCCGGGTTCTTATCTAATCAGATTGCTCTTCAAACCTGGCTCTCAGTGAATACCTTCTCCCTTTCCACCTGATAAACTTATCAGGGTGGAGGCAAACAGCTTAACTAGAGGTTACTACTCAAATCTTTAAAAAATGAATTTAATATTGGTTATGTATTTTTATAAATGATTGAATAGGAATTGAATAATGATTAATACATAATTTAAACAACAATCTAATCTTGTTAGGGCATCACAGTGGTCATTTACTGTGCAGCTGAATTGCACCCATCTTTTAATTTACTCTGCAGAAAAATGATTTTTCTAACCACAAGGGGTAATCTCTTGTCATCCGTAAGTCTTCTTGGAAAGAAAAGTTCACCCAATAAAGCTTTATACAGATCCTGGATATATATGTATATATATAAGGTAATCATGTCCCCTTTTAAAAATACATTTAATTTGGTTAGTCTTTCTTCATAACTTAGCCCCACCATTCCCCTTATTGGTTTTGTTGCCCTTCTCTGTACTTTTTCCAGCTGTAAAATTTCCTTTTTTGAAGAGATGCCCAAAATTGCAGGTCATATTCCAAATGAGGGCGTACTAGGGATTTGTATAGTGGCAGAATTATATTTCCTCCCCTGGCTTCTATACCATTCTTAATCTATACTAATATTGTATTTGCCTTTGCAGCTGCTGCTTGGCTTTGAGCACTGTTACCTAGGTGGTTGTCCACAAGAATCCTTAATCTTAATCTGATACCCCTAGATTTGTTCCACTTAGATTATAAATTGCATGCTTACTTTTTTCCTTCCAAAATGCATATTTTTACATTTCTCTGTTCTAAATCTCACTTGCCATTGTAGCTGCTCATTCTTCTAATTTATGTAATTCCCTTTGGAGGGAAAGCATGTCCTTGTCTGATTTAATTACATTGCACTAATTTAGTGTCAACGGCAAATATGGAGTCATTACTTTCCAGTCCTACTTCTAAATCAATCATTAATACATATATTAAAATGAAAAGAATCTAATACTGAACCCTGAGGAACACCACTCACCACACTTGTCGAATCTGAGTATGTTCCATTTACAACAACCCTTTGTTTCCTGTTTCCTTTGTTTTTTACCAGTTTTCTCTCCTGTTTAAGATATTTACTGTAATTCCTATACCCATCATCATGTACAATAGCCTTCCATGTGGCACTGTATCAAAAGCCTTTGCTATGTTCAAATAGTGAAACAAGTGAATTGCCCGGATCCAAGTATCTACCCCCTCATAAAAAATAATTAGACTAGTTTTGACATGGCTATTACAGACTTCAGTTCCCTCAGTATCCTTGGATGTATTCTTGTGTTCACTAGGGAAGACAGACAGCATTTCTCTCATTCCAATGTAATGTTTTTCTGATGCTATAACCAGTATGAGCCTCATCTGTGTTGAATAATACTAAATTTTCCTTCTAACCAAAAATAAACACCATGCAATGTGTGTTTGATTGTAATAACACAGTTGTAATGAGGTTAGCTTAGCGTTGCTATCCTATGCCCACAGCATTGCCCGCAGAGATGCAGGTGCATAGATTCCTCAGAAGAACCTATTGTTTCTGCAGCAAGACGTAAAACTCTTCCTGTTCCGTCTTCCTGATTACAACTCACACGGGGACCGAAACGCAAAATGCATCTGTGCATGGAAAGCTGCCCAAGCTCACTGCTTTCCTGCTAAAGTATCTCACAGGTCACACTACAACAACAGTAACATTAAAGCTGGGACCCCGGACCTCCCAGAAACCAAGAACATGGTCTCACTTAGCAGATCACCAGAAGTGGAGGCGAGAAACACTTCACCACCGGCAAAGCTACTCCAGACAATAAGCAAAGACCAGTACTGGAGAATGGGGACAATTAGTATCTTTACAGAGTACACAATAAGGGGCTCCCTATAATTACACAATGGACATTTAATTAAACATAGAGTAGGGAAAGCACTTTGCTTAATAATTTGTAATATTTTGTTATAAATGTTTTGACTTGTATCTACCCTGTATAGCGATGTGAAATATGTTGGCGGGTTATAAATAAAAGATAATAATAATAATAATAATACTAATAGGGTCTTATTTTTTTATTCTCTATATATTCTCTATATACAGTGCCATGTAAAAGTATTCACCCCCCTTGACTTTTTACCTGTTCTGTTACATTACAGCCTTAAATTCAATGTTTTGTTAATCTGAATCTTATGTGATGGATCAGAACACAATAGTCTAAGTTGGTGAAGAAAAACGAGAAAAATATATACATAAAACTATTTTTTAGAAATAGAAAACAGAAAATTGGCATGTGTGTATGTATTCACCCCCTTTGTTATGAAGCCCATAAAAAGCTCTGGTGCAACCAATTACCTTCAGAAGTCACATAATTAGTGAAATGATGTCCATCTGTGTACAATATAGGTGTCACATGATCTGTCATTACATATACACACCTTTTTTAAAAGGCCCCAGAGGCTGCAACACCTAAGCAAGAAGCACCACTAACCAAACACTGCCATGAAGACCAAGGAACTCTCCAAACAAGTAAGGGACAAAGTTGTTGAGCAGTACAAGTCATGGTTAGGTTATAAAAAAATATCCAAATCTTTGATAATCCCAAGGAGCACCATCAAATCTATCATATCCAAATGGAAAGAACATGGCACAACAGCAAACCTGCCAAGAGACGGCCGCCCACCAAAACTCATGGACTGGGCAAGGAGGGCATAAATCAGAGAGGCAGCATAGAGACCTAAGGTAACCCTGGAGGAGCTGCAGAGATCCACAGCAGAGACTGGAGTATCTGTACATAGGACGACAATAAGCCGTACGCTCCATAGAGTTGGGCTTTATGGCAGAGTGGCCAGAAGAAAGCCATTAATTTCATCAACAAAAAAAAATGGCACATTTTGAGTTCATGAAAAGGCACGTGGGAGACTCCCAAGATGTATGGAGGAAGGTGCTCTGGTCTGATGAGACTAAAATTGAACTTTTCGGCTATCAAAGAAAATGCTATGCCTGGCACCAACCCAACACATCGCATCACCCAAAGAACACCATCCCCACAGTGAAACATGGCGGTGGCAGCATCATGCTGTGGGGATGTTTTTCAGCAGCCGGGACTGGGAAACTGGTCAGAGTTGAGGGAAAGATGGATGGTGCTAAATACAGGGATATTCTTGAGCAAAACCTGTACCACTTTGTGCGTGATTTGTGGCTAGGACGGAGGTTCACCTTCCAGAAGGACAATGACCCCAAACACACTGCTAAAGCAACACTTGGGGGGTTTAAGGGGAAACATGTAAATGTGTTGGAATGGCCGAGTCACAGCCCAGACCTCCAATAGAAAATCTGTGGTCAGACTTAAAGATTGCTGTTCACAAGCGCAAACCATCCAACTTGAAGGAGCTGGAGCAGTTTTGCAAGGAGGAATGGGCAAAAATCTCAGTGGTAAGATGTGGCGAGCTCATAGAGACTTATCCAAAGCGACTTGGAGCTGTGATTGCAGCAAAAGGTGGCTCTACAAAGTATTGACTTCAGGGAGGTAGCACATAGCACATTGACTTTTTCTGTTATTTTGTCCTATTTGTTGTGTGCTACACAATAAAAAACAAACAAAAAAAAAACATCTTAAAAGTTGTGGGCATGTTCTGTAAATTAAACAATGAAAATCCTCAAACAATCCATGTTAATTGCAGGTTGTGAGGCAACAAAACACGAAAAATGCCAAGGGGGGTGAATACTTTTGCATGGCCCTTTAAATTGTATTAGTGACACAGCTAAGGTTGCACACAGGGTATGAATTAGATCTGTGGATAATAATAAGCACTTTATCAAAAACATTTTTTTCCTTAAATTAAACATACACTGAAGTTTTCAATTTTACCTGTGAATACTTTACAATCCTTCCATATTGATTATGCATAGTCTGATTATTGCCAATAACTGCACATTATTCCCTGTTTCTGTCTTGTTTCAGTACAGACCCAAGAAATGAATTGGCTTCATCAGCCTAGTTACTTGCTGTCGTCTGCACATGCACAGTTTTATAAATTTCAAATGGTTTTAGACTAAAAACAATGCAGACCCACAGGAGTTTATTACATTAATTTTGAAGTGATATCAATGAGAAAGAGACTATTTTTAGGCTGTAGGCATTTATAAAAACTTGCTTTATGTGACGAGAAGATTTGAGGAGAGAAGTAAAATAATGCATTAGTTTCTAGTGTAAACATTTTATTCACATATTAGCAATGATTAGTAATACATTTGGTACTTAAAGAAATCAACATAGCATTTAACATTTTGATTTTAAATTTAGTGTTTAACATTCAGTAGATTTGCTTCTCCCCCTTGGAGGCTATCCTTACAGGAGTCTTTATCTACCTCACTGAGTTCCACAAGATAGTAACCTGTCCCAATGATTATTTAATATACTGTAATGTTTTGAGCAGGACCATACGCTGTCCAAGGGACATTCAGATTAGTGTGTCCCCTCACTCCACAGTTAGTTCTCCTCCTTTCCCCTTGCCTTGAATTATCACAAATAGACATTATTTTATAGATATTTGGAGAAAATATACTGTGCTGACCTAGGCCTGGGCCTTGTAGTTCTAGGAAGAAGCACAATGCTATAAAAAATGGCAGAATGTTCTTTGGGAAAATATCTCATACTTACCCCTCATCCCACACCCACTCGCAGGCAGACACCAAGAGAAACAAAGTCTTCTGGTTCATCATTATTAGAATGTATTATTAGGAAGAAATGTGGAACAACAACAATATTATTATTATTATTATTATTATTATTATTATTATTACTTTTATTTGTAACGCGCCAACATATTCCGTAGCGCTATACAGAGGAAATGAACAAGGAAAAATATACATTTTAACAAACTGCAAAAAGTGGAGGGCCCTGTTTTGAGCTTAGAATCTTTGTAGAAAGTGCTTTTTCCCAAAGCACTCTACAAGATTGAAAACTCTCTACTTACAATCTAAAGGGGATGGAAGAGGCAGATAACAAATAGCAAGGGTCAGGAAGAAAGTGAAGTTTCATTAGGTAGGAGGGTATGCAAAGTTAGAAGGAAAAGGAAAGCAACTGAGAAAGTAATTTGGTAAGTGAACCTAGTATGTAATATGTTATCTGCCCCTAGTGGTCAGATAGTATAATCTGCGAGTGGGAGGTGAGGGGCCTGTGTTAGGAGGTATGTCCCAAGAAGCCAGCAGAAGAGAGAGAGGGAGAGGAAGTGGGATTTGGACTTGCAGGAGTGTTTCTGCTTATGAGCTTTAGAAGGGGTAGGAGATGGTGGATGGAGGAATAAGAGTAGCTCATGGGAGCATAAAAGAGGAGAGGAAAGCATGTAAGGTGAGATGGTTACGTTGGAGACATGATGTGGCAAAGTTGAGAAGAGAAGCTTGAGGAAAGAACAGGATGTAATGAGGAAGGAAAAGGCATGAGGAAACATTGTGTAAAAGATTAATTAGGTATAGTTAGTAGATGTTGCTAATTGATCAGCTGTAGGAAATTTGAGTGACTCAATAAATCAAGAGAAACAAGGGGCGGGTGGGTGAGGGGCAGGGGGGGAGGGAAGTAGTTCCAGATCCAGAGAGAGTGAGAGAAGAAACTGAGGCCCACAGATAGTGGAGAGACTGCAACAGAATGTGAGAAGGATGGACAAATGTTATTTCAGAGATAAGAAGCAATAAAAACCAGGCTTTGGGGGTGGGGGAGCAGGCAAGGTAAGGGGGGTTTCAGACCAATGCAAAAGTATGGATTTGCTTAGTAAAAGCTTCTATCTCATCAAATATTATATCACAGAAACATTCATACAAATATTGATAATATTACATATAGTACAAGTTGAAATGGCTCCAAAGTGTCTTTAGATACCTTTAGCACAGGTTCAGACAGTGTGTTTGATTGTAGTTCCAGATCCAGAGAGAGTGAGAGAAGAAACTGAGGCCCACAGATAGTGGAGAGACTTTAGCACAATACCAACATGGCTGCTGCTGGTCCAGCTGGAAAACTGACTACTGACTGAAATATATATCTACACACACACTTTTATACTTGTTTACATAACAAATTAAATAATCCATTTGTGCAATATGGTACGACCCTCTAACAACCAATGAAAGTTTATTTACATATGATATCCAATAAGAATCTAACACATACTTTGGTGATATCTGTGCGTACATCTCTTTATATGATACACTTGTGCGTAGTACATAACATCTATTGAACCTTGAGGAATGACCGAATATTATGTATAAAAATCTGTGTACTGTCTGTAAACGAAATTCATGGGTCAGATGTAGTTAACTATTTCATACCTAATATCTAGCAATGGAAAATTACTGGTTTAATGCTCACACGCTCAGTCAAATATCACACTAACTGAAAAGAATGCTAATTGTATATATATATATACTCTAAAAAGGTAAGAATATTTGTATAATTTTCCGCTACAATGTCTAGTGTTTTGATGTACCACAGATCCACTTATTTGTCACCCATTCTGTACAATAATATTTTTGCACGTTACATTAATATTCAACCCTCCAACTTCAACTCATTCCTCTCATCTATTTTATAAACTTAGTGTTAGTGTTAGTGTTAGTGTTTGTGATTTATTTCTTAAAATATATATGCATGTCTAATTATTCAGAAATTAAAGTAATGGTTGAATATCCCTGAAATACGAAGTACAGCACTTAGAATAATTATTTAGAAATAATATTTTAAGAGGCCAGTTGACAAATGCAATTGATTTTCCAACCCTGATCTCTGATCTCTCCCTCTCAAGAGTCGCACCAGCCAATGAATGGATCACACTGTTAGGTCCTATCCTTGGGAGGTTTCTGTATATTAGTGCTTGGAATTTCCTTGAAGGAGGCGGTTTTAAGATGTGGGCAGTTGGCAGTTAGAAAGTGACCCAAGCACTGAATAGGACATATTAGGTATCCATAATGTTAGCATAATGTTCTGTTCTCATTCCTCTGAGCTCATGAGCTACACAGCACTTGTCTGATGCAGAAAGGTAATGATCATTTTTCAACTGTCACTATTGCCATGGCAATCCACAACACAGCACTTCACGTCATGATTCTCCCTCATCAAAACTATTGTCACAATATATATATATATAAATATATATATATATATATATATATATATATATATATATATATATATATATATAGACCTGGGAGGAATGCAGTTCTACAGAGAAACTGCAATTTTGATTAGCCATGTGGTAACTGAACTGAATAGAAAAGCAAGTCCCATTAAGATAAACAGCTTTGGTCTCCAAGCAAAATGGCTTTCCAAGATGGAAGCTCCAATGACAAGCAGATTGTGCTAACTATAAGGCTTTTCTAAAAATGTTTTTCTGCTCATGGTATACAAGGGCTGTTTTATGTGAAGTTACAGTGGACCTTTAACATGTCATAAATACATTATCTTCAAGCACTATAATTACCCTCATTTGTTTCATTTTGTTACTTTCTTTATTTTTCCCAAATACAGTTGTGCTCAAAAGTTTGTACACCCTGGCAGAAATTGTGAAATGTTGGCATTTATTTTGAAAATATGACTGATCATGCAAAAATGTCTTTTATTGAAGAATAGTGATTATATGAAGCCATTTATGATCACATACTTGTTTGGCTCCTTTGTTAATCATAATGATAACAGAAACTACACAAATGGCCCTGATCAAAAGTTTACAAACCCTTGAAGGTTTGGTCTTGTTACAGACACACAGGGTGACATACACAGGTTAAAATGGCAATTTAATTTTTTTTGATTTTCCACACCTGTGACTCTTTAAATTGCAATTAGTGTCTGTGTATAAATAGTGAAGTCAATTAGTTTGTTAGCTCTCACATGGATGCACTGAGCAGGCTATATAATGATCTATGTAGAGAAGAAAAGAACTGTCGAAAGTTCTGCTTAACAAGGTAATGGAACTTCAGAAAGATGGAAAATGATATAAAGAGATATCCAAAGCCTTGGAAATGCCAGTCAGTACTGTTCAATCACTTATTAAGAAGTGGAAAATTCAGGATCTCTTAAAAAGCCAAGGTCAGGTAGACCAAGAAAGATTTCAGCCACGACTGCCAGAAGAATTGTTTGGAAAACACAGAAAACTCCCACAGGTAACTTCAGGAGAAATACAGGCTGCTCTAGAAAAAGACGCTGTGGTTGTTTCAAGGAGCACATTACGAAGATGCTTGAACACAAATGAGCTGCATGGTCGAGTTGCCAGAAAGAAGCCTTTACTGTGCCAATGCCCAAAAAAGCCCGGTTACAATATGCCCGACAACACCATGACTCGCCTCACAGCTTCTGGCACACTGTAATTTGGAGTGACGAGACCAAAATAGAGCTTTGTGGTCACAACCATAAGTGCTATGTTTGGAGAGGGGTCAAGAAGGCCTTTAGTGAAAAGAATACCATCCCCACTGCGAAGCATGGTGGTGGCTCACTGATGTTTTTTTTTTTTTGGGGGGGGGCTCTAAATGCACGGGGAATCTTGTGAAAATTGATGGTAAGATGAATGCAGCATGTTATCAGACAATACTGGCAGACAATTTGCACTCTTCTGCACGGAGGCTGCGCATGGGACGCTCTTGGACTTTCCAGCATGACAATGACCCTAAGCACAAGGCAAGTTGACCAATGGTTACAGCAGAAAAAGGTGAAGGTTGTGGAGTGGCCATCACAGTCTCCTGACCTTAATATAATCGAGCCACTCTGGGGAGATCTCAAACGTGCGGTTCATGCAAGACGACCAAAGACTTTGCATGACCTGGAGGCATTTTTCTAAAACGAATGGGCTGCTATACCACCTGACAGAACTAGGGGCCTCATGGACAACTATTACAAAAGACGGCACGCTGTTATTGATGCTAAAGGAGGTAATATACAGTATTAAGAACTAAGGGTATGCAAACTTTTGAACCGGGTCATTTCATTTTTTTCTTTGTTGCCATGTTGTGTTTTATGATTGTGCCAATCTGTTATAACCAACAGATGAATATGAATCCCATAAAAAATAAAAGAAATGTGTTTTGCTGCTCACTCATGTTTTCTTTTAAAATTACCAAGGGTATGCAAACTTTTAAACACAACTGTATGCTTTATTCACTTATACATTCCCCCTACTTTAATTGCTGCTTAAACCTTTCTCTCTTGAATCTAGGACATGAACAGGTTAATACCTGAGCAACACCCAGAAGACACCGTGACACAAGAAATATCTCATTGTTACTTATCTCTTATCAAGACATCTCAGCAGAAAAACACACTGCAGGCATCAAGTGCTGACATTTTCTGCTGACTTCTAAAATTATGAAGGTAAGTCAAGAGGAAAGAGTATAAAAAAAAATAGAGGAATCTCCAATGGATGAAAAAAATATATATTTTAATATAGAAATTGGCTGAGTTCAGTTAAAGTGACACAGAAAATACACAAATTAATACAATTGTTTATTATTAAAATATTTTGATTGGAAGTGTTAGATAACTGAATTTAGACCAGACACAATGTATAGTATGGAGGGTAGAAAGGAGAATTAACATAGTATATAAACAGTCCCCTTCTGGATCGCTACCTTGTTGTGGTGAGGGTATTGTGTACCTCAATGAAGCTGTGAGCTATATCATGCAGAGTCACCCTGGATGGGAAGGTCATAGCAGAGAGGTAAGACAAATCACGGTCCACTGGAGAAAGAACTGGTATCCCACTGCAATATGTTTGCCAAGAAAACCTTATGGATTAGCATAACCAGAGTCACGGACAGATGTTCCTGGCATGCTGCATCCATATAGTCACCAAGAGTCAGACACGACTGAAGGACTGAAAAACAACAATATGTGTATATATATATATATATATATATATATATATATATGGGAAAAAAGTATTTGACTTATGAACGTTTGTCCATTGACAAAGAAATTATTGGTCTAGAATTTTAATGGTAGGTATTATTTTACAGTGAGAGACAGAATTTCTATGGGATTAAGGTCTGGAGACTGGCTAGGCCACTCCAAGACCTTAATGTGCTTCTTCTTGAGCCACTCCTTTGTTGCCTTGGCAGTGTGTTTTGGGTCATTGTCATGCTGGAATACCCATCCACGACCCATTTTCAATGCCCTGGCTGAGGGAAGGAGGTTTTGACCCAAGATTTGACGGTACATGGCCCCATCCATCAACCTTTTGATGCGGTGCAATTGTCCTGTCCCCTTAGCAGAAAACCCGCCTCATGACATAATGTTTCCACCTCCATGTTTGATGGTTGGGTTGGTGTTCTTGGGGTAAAGGCAGCATTCTTGCAGGGGGCCTTGCGGGCGCTGCAGGATTTCAGTCCTTCATGGCGTAGTGTGTTACCAATTGTTTTCTTGGTCACTATGGTTCCAGCTGCCTTGAGATCATTAACAAGATCCTCCCGTGTAGTTCTGGGCTGATTCCTCATCGTTCTCGTGATCATTGAAACTCCACGAGGTGAGATCTTGCATGGAGCATCAGACCGAGGGGGGCTGGCAGTCATTTTGTGTTTTTTCCATTTGCGAATAATCGCACCAACTGTTGTCACCTTCTCACCAAGCTGCTTGGCGATGGTCTTGTAGCCCATTCCAGCCTTGTGTAGGTCTACAATCTTGTCCCTGACATCCTTGGACAACTCTTTGGTCTTGGCCATGGTGGAGAGTTTGGAATCTGATTGATTGATTGCTTCTGTGGACAGGTGTATTTTTCACACCTTTAAGAGAGTGCTCCTAAACATTCAAAATCAGCAGGGGATCAAATAGTTCCCCCCACTATATATATATATATATATATATATATATATATATATATATATATATAGTATGGCTTACAACTTTAGTGAGGTACCCACACACCCCTTCACCACGACAAGTTAGCAATCCAGAAGAAGGGGATATATATACATACAAATGTGTAATTTCTGCAATATTTAATTAATGCAATTATAGACAGACTTGTCAGAAAAAAGACAGGGGTTTGATATGGGTTTAGTTTTGGCATTAAAATGATAACAAGATAATAGGTCCTTTTCACAATACCATTAAAAATGGGACTGGCATTAATTAGGGCTGAGCCTGCTTCGTAATTGTAATCTGGATTTAATTGCATTCCCACAGTTTCTTAAACAAAACATATGGTAATAATAATTAATTTTGATAATGCAGCCATGTCAACATTTTCAATCATTATTTAAACCTCAGACACTAATTACAAATATCAGTTAGTGACTCCACATAAATGGTTTGCAAACAGCCTTTGCATTATGGCTGAGAGAGGAAGGGCTTGCATTTTATCCCAAGGTACGTTGATGATGGTTCCCTCTAAGTGATTGAACACAGTCAACAGAATATCGAAGAAAGTCAAATTATAAGGTCATTTAAACACATCAGAACTTCACAATGTGGTACAAAGTAGAGCATACATAGCATAAAAATGGGGGTGGGGGGCTTCTAAAACTAATCCACCATTGTGTACATGTTGCCCCTTACTGCCAGTTCCATAATAATCCATTGTTAGATTATAAACATTTTTCCTATGACAAAGCTGCATCTATGTAGCAAAACGGTTGTCAGGCTAACAACACTGAGATGCTTTTTTCTTTTTCCTCTTATGCCCTAGTTATTGACCATGATATTGGGAGGCTCTGTATTTTGGGGCTCTCCACTTATCTAGCATGTAGCAAATATATAGGGGTAGTTTATGACCTACAGTACAGGATATCAAGCATCACATATATAGTTGTCGTAATTGCCCTTCAGCAATGTTAAAAGTTACAGGCTTGCGCATGTGCAATGAGCGCTGAAGGTGCTCATCGCCGGGCCCAAAAGTTAGGAGTTTGACGGGGGCTTCAATGAGCTTTGAAGGGTGAACGTGCTCATTGCGGGGCTCGCGATAAGCGCTGACGGCACTTATTGAGAGGCCCGTACATGACTGGCTTGAGGGGGGCGGGAGTGGCTCAAAACAGCTGACGAGTTACAGGCTTCAAAAAAATTATGGATTTAACGGCCGCCATTTTTTTCAAGCCCATAACTTGGAAGCCGTGGGAAGACCGCCAAAAGACGCCATTTAATTAAAAAATGTACTTACAACCTCACACACAGCACAGGGGGAGAGGCAGGGAGCCTGTAAGTGAGGTTGCAAGCTAGTTTGATGTTTAATTAGCATTTTTGGGAGGTCTAAAAACAGCTAAGAGAGGAAACAAATGGCTGCCATAAAGCCGTAACTTTTTTTCAAGCCCTTAAATCTTGTAAATCAGAAACACATTTCGGGCCTGAGGAAAATGAACATTTTCCTAAGCCCGCAAAAGGTTTCACACCGTAAATGCAAATAGGAGCACAGGAGAGGGAGAGGAGGGAGAAAGACACAGGAGAGGGTGCAAAGAGATACAGGGGAGGGAGAGGGGGCGGAGGGAGAGACACAGGGGTGAGAGAGGGGAGAAAGAGACACAGGGGAGGGAGAGGGGGCAAAAACAGGAGGGAGAAGGCGTTCATTGCCATGTCCGAAAGTTGCAGGTTGGCCGAAGCCTGCATTGAGCAGCGAGGCCGCTCATTGCAGAGCCTGCGATGAGAGCCGAAGATGGGGGGAGAGGCTCACAATGAGCACCGAAGATGCTCATTGTGGGGCACAAAAGTTGTGGGTTGGCAGAGGCTCATTGCAGGGCTCGAGATGAGAGCCATGGGTGCTCACCAAGAGGCCCGTAAAGTAGAGGGGGGGGGGGGGGGACAGGCTTGCAATGAGCGCCAAAGGCACTCATCGCGAGGCCCACAAGTTAGAGGGGGGAGAACCTTGCATTGTGTGGTAAACAGCATTGCTAGGCTGCAAATTTTTCATGGACAAGTCGCTAGTGTATATATAATAGGGATTTAAATTAATTTCATCCCAATTCACAGTCAAATAGTTTTTATTTCTTTCAATGTTTAGGATATTATACATGTCTATTGGTGGCTAATTTTAAATTTGACCTCAGAGCGCACTAACTTGGGTTATAGGAATTATTATAGTACTTTTGCTCTATCCCAAGACAGGCTTTCAGTTGTTACCACAGGGCATTTAGCCAGCTTTGGGGCATCTAACATGTAGAGCTTTCCAGTTAGGAGGATCATTGGATCACAGGGTCCATTCTCTGCATCTATCAGCTTTTGTTCGTGTTCTTGGGCACATGGGGATTTAGTTGTTTTTTAATACCTCCAGTAGTTGTGTACTTTGTTGAGTCTACCCTACAGCCTATTATGTTTACAAGTGGTGCTTTTTAAACAGTTATCTAACTTTATTTTTTCCATTGACATCAATAAAGGTTTTCCACTTTTTTATTTGGTTTTTTAGAATTTATATTAAAAGTTAGCTTTTTAGAGGATGCAGTATGTATGCAGTGCTTCCTTGTAGGACACATTCAAAGTACATTAAATCATCTTAAATATTTTCTGTATTATTTTTTTATATTATTCCTCTTTCGTTTTACATTCATACGAACAATGGATCTAAAAAGTATTCAGTTACTGGTCTTAATAACCCAAATCCATATTGGCACTCAAGGTGTTAAGAAATAAACTAGTTTTTAACTATATACATTTACATTGATTTACAGATTCACTACAAGATAGGGGTAGGCAATTTGGTGCTGGAGAGCATCACACAGGCCTGGATTTGAGGATTACCTTTCTGTGCACAGGTGAGTCAATCAGGATGACTGACGAAGTGATAGTCTGGCTTGTACACAGCAGGGATATCCTCAAATCCAGGCCTTTATATGGCACTCCAGGTCTTGCCTACCCCTGCTCTAAGAAAAGATGAGCTAGTAGATTTATCATTAATTTATAAAGCAATATTTGAATATTCATTAGTAGTAGACTCCAGCTCAGATGAATATCTCCACTCTGATAAGGCTTCCAGTTTTCCTGAGAGACAAGTCTAAAGGGTGTCAGGAACAATCTGATTACATATAAGGCCAGACAATCATTAATAGCCTGCTCACACAGCAAAAGTTTGTTGTTAACACAGCAAGTCTCCAGCCAGTGGAGAGCCTTGTATTGATATAATATTGTGCCTGAAAATTTAGCACTGCCTGCTATACCTCATTGACCTTTTAGTGGGAGGGTACCAGCAGCAGATAAGTCTGATATACAGTAAGATAAATATTGAATGTTGTTTTTTAATTATTGAATAGGATCTTTATTAAAGTGATATGTAAGTGAGCTTGATTATGAGTGCATGAGAATTAGTAGTGTATGAAAACATTTTTTTGCATGACAAAAAAACAAAACAAGTATTAAAACACTTACCTTGAAGTTAGCAAAATATATTTTCATTTCTGTCAGTTGAAACGTAGGGTTAACACCCTCCAAACCCAGGCTAAACTGGTATACAATTTGAAAAATTGTTTTGGCGGAAGTAAAGACTGAAACATTTGTATCACAATCTGGCTGTTGCTGTCTGTTTTTCCTCTCTGCCTGTCTCCTAATGGGCAGTTTCAGCTGTGACCCCACCAACCATCATTTCCTTTAGAGGTCACACCCTGCAGGGTACACTTTATGCAAGCTTTCTAGGGGTGTGCACATCCACATATCAGTATCTAGCATATACATATGTAAGTACATTCAACCTTTCAATATAATACATATTTTTCTACTAATCAGTAGCTGTTTATTAGAAAACATTTGAAACCCAGGAAACTTACATATCCCTTTAATGGTCAATATCGAGTTAATATATCTAACTCCTGTTAGGGTATTACCGTGGCCAAGGAAAGGGTTAATTGGAGATCAGAGCTGTCATGTACATGCAGATTTTATTCCATATTAAAAAAAAAATCCAATTTAAGACGTGTCTTGGAAGATTTCGTGCTACTTTGGCTGATTCCCAAATAAACTTAGCTTAAAAAAAAGTGTCTAAAAAAATTGCCTGAGCACCGAACGCCAGAACATCTTGGCACTTGTACTTACACGGTAATTATACTCATTTGACTGTATAATAAAGACACAGAGATTGAGATGTAGATATATTTTGTTCTGATGCTGACAGCAGTGAATCCTGTGTAACCGAGGCGGGTCCCACCCTGCGCCTGTCACTAGTGGGATCTTAAGAAATGTGTTAATCATTTGTTTGGGATGGTGAGACATGATCTGAATTATAAACCTTGGCGATTATTCTTAAGCTGATATTTTGACATAAGGTGACAGAGACACGAAACAAGGGCTTGTAAGGCAGGTGGGGACATGCACATCTTATCATATGAAGAGTAACTTGTAGTTTAGGACTCCATTCCCCTTCTGGATCGCTACCTTGTCATGGTGAAGGGGCTTTTGTACCTCAATGAATCTGTGAGCTATACAATGTAGGGTCAACTAAGATGGGCAGGTCATAGTAGAGAGGTCAGACAAATTGTGGTCCACTGGAGAACGAACTGGCAGCCCACTCCAGTATCTTTGCCAAGTAAACCATATGGATAAGCACAACCAGAAACACAGACAGATATGCCTGGCGTGCTGTCTCCATATTGTCACCAAGAGTCGGGCATGGCAGAGAAGAATAACTCATCAACAACAACAAAGCATAATTACGCAAGGAAAAAGTCATACAGTTAGTTTTTAAAAGAAATTAATGTATCAATGGATCCTAGAGGCATACATGACACTTTGGTGAAGCATGTGCGTGAGAGAGGTGTCTTTACATTCCTGGAAAGCAGTCTTTATATGTATTAATGCAAGCTACCTGCTTCTGGGCAGATGCAGGGGAAGGAGAAAGAATCAATTTGATCAAATTATCTAACAACCCCCCCTCACTACTTCCTATTCTCTCCTCCTTCACTGATAAATACAATAAATATACCCCTGATCCTGCTGTTCTGAGGAAAAAACAAGATGGAATCTTCTATACATTCAAGATTCCTATTTTCTGTAAAATTATTTGTTGTTCTTACACAGTGGCTGATGTTAATGGATGTTAATAGTTTGTTACGTTCATCACAAATAAGTGCCGTTCATTGGGTAGGGACTTTGGAAGCAGATAAAGTGACAGAGGTTCCTATTGTAAAGTGGCAATTCATGGTGCAAGTGCTTTCAGTGGTGCCAAATATTTCAGGTTGGAAAACCAAGGTTACAAACAAAGCAATGGCTGCCACCACTAGCACAATGCTGCATATACAACAAGCTGCATTTATTTATTCTTTTACTTCCTTAAAACATCTGGCCCATTATCAAGTTTAGTTCTTCAAAAGAGCATATTGTAAACATGTAAATGCGTTATCCTTTAAATAAAAAAAATAAAAAAAAGTATAAATTAAATGGACAGGAAGGTTTCTGGATTTCACTAGGAACATGTATTGCTTTACTTTTGTGGATTTTATCAAGAAATGCTTAAAATGTATTTTTTCTCCTGCATAAAATCTTACAAATAGTTTCTAACCAGTTTCTCTCCTCGGCAGCTAATGCAGACAGTGCACTTATTTTATTTTTATACTATTTTGTGCATGTCTGAGTGTGTGCGTGTCTGAGTGTGAGTGTCTGTGTGAGTGAGTGTGTATGTGTGAGTCTGTGAGTGTGTATGTGTGAGTCTGTGAGTGTGTATGTGTAATTCTGTGATTGTGTATGTGTGAGTGAGAGTTAGTCTGTGAGTGAGAGTCAGTCTGTGTGAGTGTGTGTGTGTGAGTGAGTGTGTTTGTGTGAGTCTGTGAGTGTATATGTGTGAGTGTGAGTCTGTGAGAGAGAGTGAGTCTGTGTGAGTGTGTGTGTGAGTGTGAGTGAGTCTGTGAGTGAGAGTGAGTCTGTGTGAGTGAGTGTGTATATGTGAGTCTGTGAGTGTGTATGTGTTAGCGAGTCTGTGAGTGAGAGTGTATGTGTGAGTGTGAGTGAGTCTGTGAGTGAGAGTGAGTCTGTGTGAGTGAGTGTGTATATGTGAGTCTGTGAGTGTGTCTGTGTGAGTCTGTAAGTGAGTGTGTATGTGTGAGTGGGAGTGAGTGTGAGTGAGTCTGTGAGTGAGAGTGAGTCTGTGTGAGTGAGTGTGTATATGTGAGTCTGTGAGTGTGTATGTGTTAGCGAGTCTGTGAGTGAGAGTGAGTCTGTGTGAGTGTCTGTGTGAGTGTGTGAATGAGTGCATATGTCTGTGTGAGTGAAATAGTGTATGTGAGTGAAAGAGTGTCTGTGTGAGTGTCTAAATGTGTGAATGTCTGAGTGTGAGTGATGGGGCAATTCACTGGGGTTGGAGGGCAATTCACTGGGGCTGAGGCAGGTGATGGGGCAATTCACTGAGGTGGGGGGTGTACAGGGGCAAATCACTGGGGTTGGGGGAAATATCACTTGGGATGTAGATAAAACCATCAGTGAATGAAGGGACACAGACCTTGTTCTGGGTATTGCAGAAATCTAAAGGAAATCTGCAGCTCAATTCCCAGGCCAAAAAGATACAATGTATTATGTATGCACATTTTCACTGGGATTTTTATTTTTGTAAACACTGTGTATAGAAGGTTTCACACAACCATATTTATGAAACAATACTATAAATGTAGCTGATGGTCTAACTATGTAAAACCCAGACATCGCGGGCCAGATGTATTGATGAGTGAACTCCTGGAGAATCTCTCCATTCTTCTATTATCCTGTGAGACACATGTACTAAAGATGTGACCTCTCCAACAGTTCCCCAACACTGCGCCCTTTAGTACATATGCCCCTATCTGTCAGTGCTCTTGTAATGTGGCATCTGGAGCCACACATGGTTAGATATTCTCAGTAGTAGACATTTTTGGAAACAAAGAGCCAGTATTTCAGTTGTTTACAGCACTTAAAAGAAGCTCTCACCACCTCCTCACTCCTCTCGCACACTCCCTTGCATTTTATTGTTTGAGTAGTATTTTATATTGCACATTGTCAGCACTGCATAGAACCAAAAAGTTATGGCTCTGGCATCTTATTCTGAAATAGTTTTAACGCAGCTTAAACACAAGTTATTAGTCATAATGGTTGGAGAGTTGGCCAAGCTCAAGTCATGACCAAGTCTGTGTATGATCCGTCTCCAGCAAACGTGGAAACCTCAGCCATCCATCCCAACTCCGATCTGTTGGCTGCCTCTACATCTCACTTATGGGTTTCTATTTCATCCCAAAGACATTTATCTTTTTTGCAAACATGGTTAACAAAAATATAGCTCATTTGTTGTTGAGGATCTTCCTGCACAAAGTTGACCTAAGACCAAAGCTCACCAGTGACCCATCTCCGGCAGCTGCATAGGAGATTCCTACCGTCTTTTCAAGGACATTTGACACCTTTTGCAGTGGAAAAACCCATTTACACCAGTGTCACAAGCCCAGAGTTACACGGACCACCTTCATTGTTCTGGCAGTGAGCGCTAGTGTTTTTCCCATTCATCGACACAAGGGGATATGTGTATTACTAAAACTTGGACTGAGAAAGCTGTGCATGCCTTAAGGATTACATAGTAAATTTCATTTTCTTCATTTTCCCAGTCAATGGAAGAAGTTAACACAGAAAATCTCCCTTTTTACAGGAATCTATATAAAAAAAAGTAGCACGCTATATAACTGAAATGCAGAATTTCACCCCAAGTAAGAAATTTACTTATGAAGCAAACACATTATATTTATTTATAAATTATTTTTTTAGCAACAATTTTTCCTAATATCAGCCATTCAAACAAGACACCCTTTGTGCTTGGATCCCGCTGACACACAGGACCACCAACAAGTAATCTTCCCCCCCTTTGTCTCTAATACCCGTACCCACAGAGCAGTGGCGGAGCTAGAGAATGGAGGGCCCTGGTGCAAAGTATTTTTGGCCCCCCTCTCAAAATGATTTTTGTGTTGAGAACCCCCTTACCAATCCAGTGCCCTTCCTTAAGACCACTTCCCATAACAGCAACCCCCAAGACCCCTTTCCATAGCTCTAGCCCTTACCTTACCTCTTGGCTATGTGAAGCACACATATATGCACATACATATATATACTATCTCTACATAGCAGTCAGTTCCTCTCAGCAGCCATGTTCACATAGCATACAGTCTCTCTCAACATCCAACTCCACACAGCACCCACCGCTCTGGGCATGCTTTCCTGCATAGCACCCAGTCCTTGTCAGCAGCCAACCCCTCTCAGCATCCATCTCAACACAGCACCCATCCCTTCCCTGATACATAACCCCAGGATGCTGAACTGCTCCACACTGCCACCACTTGGAGCTTCAGTAGAAATACTCTACAAAAAAAATTAAATAAAAAAAAAAAAAAAATCTTACACAGCACTGGGCCCCTCAGAGTAGGGCCCTGGTTCATTGCACCACCTATACCTCTAGTAGCTCTGCCCCTGCCAAAGATATTATAAAGTCTTACATCAATCGGGCTCTATTCCATCTGTACCAGTATGTAACTTTTGCCATGTTTGTCTTATGTTTCCACTCTATCCCCTTTACTTAGCCCTAAGAAATAGAAGCCATATTCTATTATTATTATTATTATTTATTTGTAACACACCAACATATTCCATAGTGCTATTCTCTATGTCACAAATTACACCGTCTTTAAGTGCAAAGTAAATCTCCCTAGCAATTCTATTCACCAATCCCAGCATGATTGCGAGAGACCTACCACGACTGACTGCGGCAAGGCATAGCCACAAAATACGGCAAACATTCCAATTGATTTTTTCATTGCTGAAATATTATGATGTATTCCTTCCCCAAAACCCTATTTAAATCAGACTTTACTGACCACTAGTAAATTACAGCAGAATGGTAAAAAAATAAAAAAAATGAAAATTAAAAACAATTTCTGGAAACTAAATAGCACTCGCAAATGGTTTTAAAACCATTTATGAGAGCTGGAGCAGCAGTTAAAGAGACTATTGCACTAAAAAACAATAAAAAAGCATGGAAGTTCATCAGATTTTGATGCTTGACATTCATATAGGCACATATGTGGGATTAAAACATATATATATATATATATATATTTATATATATATTTTTTTTTAATAATGTCTCTGTCATTATACAACATCCAGGGTTACCCACAATCCACTACTCAAGAGGTTAATGCATGCTCTAATGCATTGTCTATATATATACAAAAAGGTATTGTAATATACTGCAAAACTCATTATTAATCTATATATATATATACTAGCGACTTGCCAGTCAAAAATGACGGGGCAATAACATTGTAAGGCAGGTAATGCTGTTTGCCACAGACAGTAAGTGTTTTGGTCGTCTGAGATCCTTCGGCGCTCATTGCGAGGCTCTTGGTTGTTGTACTTTTTTTATAAGAGGCGCTTTTGCTGTCATTGTAAGGCCGGCGCTGATCTGCTTTTTGCGCTTATTTCAAGGCTGTTCCCTGATGTGGTTTGTGTGCTATGAGCAGCGTTGGCGCTTGTTGTGAGGCGCGCAGTAAATGGCTTTTTGTGTTTTTTTTGCGATACTGTTTTTTTTTTTTTGTGTATATGTACTTTTGTATGCTAATTAAATAATTAATAAATTATTATACTTTACCTATTTGTAAGTAATACATGCAGGAAGCATTGTGCTGAAGAGCTGACAATCTGTTTTGATGTTCCTGCAGCATACAATGTAGGTTTGCACTGTTGTGGAGCTGAGGTGTAAGTGTCAGCAATGTGTGCAGTGTGTAGTGTAAATAGGCTGCGTGCACGAGGGGAAGCCGTTAGAATAGCTGTGTTCGGACTTAAATTGAGGTGTATCTTCACTTGCAGAGGTCATGGGTGTCCCTCCTTGCTGTCGGTAAGCTTTTTATGTCAGTTTTGTGTGTATTTATTGTTTTTTTTTAATGTTTTTAGGTGCAAGCTGTACGGCCGTTAAGGTCGTATTTTTTGTATCTTTTCGTGTAAGTCCGTATGTGCCGAAGGTGCTTAGTGTAAGGCCCATAAAGTAGAGGGGGAGAGAGACTAGCAGTGAGCCCCGAAGGCACTTATTGCGGGGTACGAAAGTTAGAGGGGGGAGAGCCTCACATTGTTTCGCAAATAGCATTACCAGGATTCAAATTTGATTGCCGTCATTTTTGACGGGCAATTCGCTAGTAGATTAATAATTACTAAATTACCAAATATATATATATATATATATATATATATCACATATTATAGTTGTTAAACTACGAGACGTCGTCATGCTTTGCTTGCGAGCCGTTAACTCGCAGCACTTAGGTGATGAGTGCCTTTGGAGCTCATCGCCTGTGAGCCTCGCGTAGCGAGGCGAGCTGTTAAGGCACAAAAACTTGCAGCACAGCACTTAGTCGATCAGCGCCTTCGGTACATGGCCCATCCATCGTCCCTTTGATGCGGTGCATTTGTCCTGTCCCCTTAGCAGAAAAACACCCCCAAAGCATAATGTATCCACCTCCATGTTTGACGGTGGGGATGGTGTTCTTGGGGTTTTAGGCAGCATTCCTCCTCCTCCAAACACGGCGAGTTGAGTTTATGCCAAAGAGCTCGATTTTGGTCTCATCTGACCACAACATTTTCACCCAGTTCTCCTCTGAATCATTCAGATGATTATTGGCAAGTTTCAGACGGGCCTGTACATGTGCTTTCTTGAGCAGGGGGACCTTGTGGGCGCTGCAGGATTTCAGTCCTTCACGGAGTAGTGTGTTACCAATTGTTTTCTTGGTGACTATGGTCCCAGCTGCCCTGAGATCATTAACAAGATCCTCCCGTGTAGTTCTGGGCCGAGTCCTCACCGTTCTCATGATCATTGAAACTCCACGAGGTGAGATCTTGCATGGAGCATCAGACCAAGAGAGACTGGCAATTATTTTGTGTTTCTTTCATTTGCGAATAATTGTACCAACTGTTGTCACCTTCTCACCAAGCTGCTCGGTGATGGTCTTGTAGCCCATTCCATCCTCCTGTAGGTCTACAATCTTGTACCTGACATCATTTGGACTGCTCTTTGGTCTTGGCCATGGTGGAGAGTTTGGAATCTGATTGATGCTTTTGTGCTGAGGTGTCTTTTATACAGGTAAAGAGTTGAGATTAGGAGCACTCCCTTTAAGATAGTGCTCCTAATCTCAGCTCGTTACCTGTATAAAAGACACCTGGGAGCCAGAAATCTTGCTGATTGATAGGGGTCAAATACTTATTTCCCTCATTGACCTGCAAATCAATTTATAACTTTTTTGACATGCGTTTTTATTGTTCTTTTTTTTAAAATTCTGTCTCTCACTGTTAAAATACACCGACCATTAAAATTATAGACTGGACAATTCTTTGTCAGTGGACAAACGTTCAAAATCAGCAGGGGATCAAATACTCCCCCCACTATATATATATATATATATATAGATATATATATATATATATATATATATATAGTGGCACTTTAGAAATAAACATTAATAATGATATTCATCTTTGGTTTATAACATGACCTAAGTAATATTTTATGATTGATAGTTATATAGGAAAAAATACCTACAACCCTAGTACTAGAGCCTGTTGTAGAGGGGCCTGCAACAAATTGCAAATCCCTCTGCTAGAAAAAGGATTAATAATATGTCATCATATATTTTATACAATGATGTATCTTCAAGTTTAAACCCGTGATGAGTCTCTATTTTTATGATTCTTCCCCAGTGAATTCTCACTTTTGATGCTTTCTCATGGAATATAAAATTCCACAGATCATATTGCAGTTAAAGAATTTGCCATATAAAGAAGAATTCTTATAAAAGCGAGAGCCAAAGGCAGGAGAGTAAAATAATTTAGGGATTTGTTTCCTAGTTGCTTTATTTTCCTCCTACCATAGACATTTGTGTGTTTTAGCCTATGTAGTTTATTTTAGTCTATGGTTTTTAATAATAAATAAAATATATTACATCTCAGATTTGATAATCACTGAACAAAATGCACATAAAATTAAGTAAATTAATATGGATAAAAAAATAAGGGTATAAAAAATAAACTTTTATTAAATTCATATAAAATTGACACAAAAAATAATATATGTGTGGAATGCGGTTTAAAAACAAATCAATTAACTGTGGTGCCCTAGGTAGATACTGATAAACGTAGGTATTCATAAGTGCAAAGATAGGATATTGGATTTTGACTTTAGCTATGACCCAAGAATTGTGCATCCTATCTGCTAAGGTTTATATCAGACTGCATATATTTCTAGTTTGAAGGGAACAAGTTCTATTTTTTTCTTAAGGCAAAAAAAATAGGTTTCTGCTCTCTTGGCTCTCTGAAATTTGAAGAATGTAGACCAATGCAGCGGGGTAGTACTCCACTCCAGTGCTCCATGCAGCTCTGTGTGGTATCAAAACAAAACAAAATAACCCATAACAATCTGTGCAGGCATGGAATGCTGGATTCACCTAAAACAGGACAGCTATAGGTTAAATGATCAGTGCAGCGTAAACTGAGTCCAGGGGAAAGCTTAAATCAATAATAGACTTCTCCCATACTCACACAGTACACACATGCACTCGGCTATGTGTTATTACTTATGCAACAGCCAGTGGGAAGGATAGACTTTTAAACAGATTTTTTAAACTTTGTTATTAGTGTAATTAAAAAACGATATTTGAACATATATTCTTTTGCTCTTTCACGCCATGAAAAAAAGTCCTTTTTTGTTAAATTGTTATGGAATACTTCTAAATTCTGGATACTTAGTAAATATTTTACTAGATCATATATCATTGTAAGTCATCTTAATTAGACTTGCAGATCCTTTGTTAATACATATGGCATTAGATTGTAATTATTAAAAAGTGATTAAGCTAAATCTTGTGGCGACAGCATACATTGGGCCTTCCAGGTAGGAGGCACACTATGTGGATCATAGCTAAAGTTCAGTATCCAATAATCTAATATATTTTATCTTATAAAAAACCCTAGTTTATCAGTAGCTACCTAGGGCACCACTGCTAATTGCTTTTACTGCCTTCCATGCATATATAATTTTTGTGTTTTAGTCATTTTTATATGAATTTAATAAAGTTTATATTTTATCCCCTAATTTGTTTGCCCATATTGATTTACTATTTAGTGTTAAGCACTTAGATCCAGTTAGAAGTCACAGATCACAGGCATTCTCATCTTACCATTTAATATACTTAGTAAATCCCCCCTCCCAATTTGAATCTATCTGGGTCACCTGCCTACAAAGCTCTGAGATGTATTCAGATATTTTAGGAATTGTTTGCTCATAAAATTCTTAATTAATGCATCCAGGTCAGGTAAACATATCCAGGAGCTGAAGCATTATATATTTATGTATAAACACGAAAATAAACATTGGGCTAAATCTGACTTAAATAATTTAATTATAAATGTACTTATAACAATAGCATGGGAAGGAGCTGGTTCAATTTGAATTACTAAAATAATATTAATTAAACAGTTTAATATTAATGGAACAATAGATAAAATATTCAATGTCACAGTATGTATTGCCAATTATTTCAAGGGTGATAGCAATAAAACTTAAGAACTGCTTATACATAACATCTATACTTTCTATTAAAGGCAGAAGTGTTGAGGTCTGTGCAATGCACCAGGGCCCTCCTTTTTTGGGGCCCAGTGCTGTGAAACCAGCCAAGGTCCCCCTGGACCCCAAATGGGCCTTCTTAGCCACACGGACCCCTTTATTCTCTAGCTCAGCTACTGTTAGTGATACAAGAAATGGCGCAGAAGAGAAGACGCAATGACATCTAACATGGGCTGACAAAATGCCTAATAACAGAACTATAACAGGGGATGAAAAGCGATGAAAAAATGGGGCTACAAAGCAGAGTTAAAAAGTGGAAATAGTATAATTCCACTTTTCATCTCCACTTTTTAGCTCCTTTTTTTGAAAAGTGGAGATAAAACTAAAGATAAAACTGGAGATAGAAGTGGAGCTAAAAACTGAAGTTAAAAAGTTGAGTTTAAAAACTGAAGATAAAACTGATATAAAATTGGAGATAAAACTGATATAAAACTGGAGATAATAACTGGAGTTAAGAAGTTGAGTTAAAAGCTGGAGATAAAACTGGAGATAAAAGTAAAAATTAAAACTAGAGATAAAAGTATTGGAGGAGGTCCAAAGCAACCAGTTCTCTTGCAAACATCTACAATAACAATCACATTTTTCGTTTTTGACTAAAAACTAAAAATATTAAATATATAAGTGATAACTGTTTTTCTCGGAATTCTGAGCTGGAAGCAGTTTTTTTTAACTTGTTTTAGACATTCAAAGATGGACACAGATGTACTATTTATTTACTATATATATATTTTTAACTCTTCTTTCACAAATCAATATAACCTTTAGTTCATCCTCAATTTCAGTCATCAGAATATTATCATAAATGTATCTGAGGTTATTGATGTTTCTCCCAGCAATATTAATTGATACTTTGGATTCATCCAGCTTGGCATTGGGCATGATATATTCTGCATATACATTGAATGAATAAGGTGACAATATACAACCTTGTTGCACTCCTCACTGGTCTTGCACCATTCGGTTATATGTTTACATAGTAATTGAGATTGAAAAAATACTTTTAGTCAATCAAATTCAACCTTTTTAGATCTCCTCTGATCTGCAATATAGAGATTAATTGTTAATTGATCCAGAGGAAGGCAGACAGAAAAACAAACAAACCTAGGGAATCTTGCCAATTGTCCCCAAACATGTACCATGTTCGGTTCTCACTGTGGCTTTGTGGCCCACATATAGATTCCTTAGGGTGTGGATGAGATGGTCTGGTACTCCCATCTCTTTAAGAACTTACTACATTGTATTATGATCCACACAGTCAAAGGCTTTAGAATAGTTTATGAAGCAGAGGTAAAAGTTTTTTTCTGTAAATCTCTTGCAAGTGCAAGTGTTTGATAATTGGAGCACTCTTTGGCACTGCCTTTTCTGAGATTGGAATGTAGACTGACTTTTTGTAATCTACTGACCACTGTTGAGTTTTCCAAATGTGTTGGCATAATGCAAGCAACACTTTCTCAGCTTCAGGATCTAGGATTTTGAACAGGGCCCATTTCACATCACTTTCCAAGATGTTGGGCTCCAGCTCATTGGACAAACTATTGAGAATAATCAATGCTGTTAAGGTCCCTCCTGTATAAAATATTCAGTGTACTCCTGACACATCTTCTTTATCTGATCTGCTTATGTTACGTCCCTACCTCTTTTATCACACCCAGTTTGGCTTGAGAAGTTCCTTTGTGACTCACAATTTTCTTGATCTTGAGTTTCCCATTATGTTGTCTTCTTTCACCTCTGTACATCGCTCATTATAGAATGTCTCATTGTCTCTTCTTGCTATCCTCTTTTATTCTGCAAGTAGTTGGACAAATATTTTTCAATCCTCACTTCCTTTATCTTTCTTTCCTGTGCTATTTTGAAAGCCCCATCAAAGCCAGTTTGGCCTCTTAGTTTTCTTTCTTTTGGGGATATCCTTTGCTGCTGTTTTCTGGACAATGTCAAAAACTTCTGTCCAAAGCTCTTCAGGCTTTCTATCTACCATGTCTGGTCCCTTAAATCTGTTTTTTACATCCACTGCATATTCACTTAGGATATTATTAATTTATTTCGTATCTACCTGGTCTGATGGTTTTACCTCTTTTCTTCAGTTTAATTCTGAATTTTGCAATAAGAAGCTCATGGTCTGAGCCGCAGTGAGCTCCAGGTCTTGTTTTTGCCGATTGTATAGAGCTCCTCCATCTTTGGCTACAAAATATATAGTCAGTCTAATTTCTATATTGTCCATCTGATGATGTCCATGTGTAGAGGCTGTTGGAAGAGCGTTTACCATGAATTATCTTAATTCTACCATTTTCTGACCTGCTTCATTTTGTACTCCAAGCTCAAACTTGTCAGTTATTCCAAGAAACTTTTGGTTCCCTATTTTAGCATTCCAATCTATTATGGTGAGAGCAACATTGTTTCTTGGTATTATATCAATAAGGTGTTGATTTTCCTCATAGAATTGGACAACCTTAGCCTCTTCAGCATCCATGGCTGGAGAATAGACTTGGATCACTGGGATGTCAAATGGCTTGCATTGAATTTTGAATGAAAATCCTTTTGTCGTTTATTGGGTTGTAACTGAGCACTTCTAAAGCCACCAGTTGATTGACTATGAGGGCTAATCCATTTCTTCACGCATGGATAATTCTTATACATTATATGTAATTGCTGAGTGCTCTTTCTTATCTATAGATGCTCACATTCTGTATGTACTTATTCTTGATCCAACTTTTTGTAATCCAGATATTTACAAATGTGTCAGTCACAATCACTCTGTATCTATATGATCAGAGATGATATATAGCCAATGATGAATGGTAAGTGATATTTGGAAGAAGTCTTTATTGATAAAACATTTTTTGTATATTACATCTAAAAACTTGAATGAATGATCAAACGCATTTCTCCGCTTCTATGCAGCTTTATCAATGATACATTTGCGTGTATAATAAAAAATAATAAAACAATATATATGTATAAAAACAAGTATATACATTAAATGCACGATGCAATAAGATAAATAAAATACAATACAATAAAATAAAATGAATAAATAAATAAACAAGATGGGGTATGGCCACTATACATGAAGATACTATCTGTACAACATCACGTAATGAATCCACATGGCACTGTCCATACACAGTTCATGCCAGGCATAATTTATTTAATTTCTTTAAACATCTAATCACATGTAAACATTTTAAACACCATCTTCCGTATATATTTGTAGATATAAGGGTATAGGATATATTAGGATAATTTCCATCAATTTAAATGGTATATCCATAAATCTATAAATCAATAGATGAACAAGTATGTTTTTAATAATAAATGTAATCCTCTCCAGAGGGTGGTGGGATTTTTCTGATCTCTCCGCTACGACCTTCCTATCTTGAGTGACAAGGTAGCAATCCAGAAGGAGCTTGCGTATCTCAATGAAGTTGCTATTTTGGTTTCTGATGATTGCCTTCCTGTGGTGGGAGACAACTTTAAATGCACAAGAAGCTTATTTTTTTCACAATGGGAATTGGGAAGCTAAAATTCCCAATGCTTTCAAAAGGTGAATGGAAAACTAATTTGTTTACAAGGACACACCCATAGGAGAAAATACTAGATGCAGTCAACTCTGAAATGAGAAAAATATTTATTGTTGTTATTTATGAAGTCATGGGTGTAGCATCCAATACAATTCAGGGGGTACAACGCATGTAGAGATAGTGCTGGTGCAGCAGATACAAAGCAGTGTAGGGGCCCTCTGCTCTCCGCCTTCCCCTTTTATCCTTTAGAGATGGACAGATCCTTACCTTAGACAGGTGATCAAATCACCATATGGGTGATTCAACTAACTACCGTATATATTTTTTGGCCTTCTATATTGACCCCTGTGAGTGTATAGAGATATTCAAGGAGGCCCCCAAATTATTTAGCACCAATGCCCTCCATTACTAGGCCAGTCTCATGTTATACAAAGACTGCTAAACTGATCCTCTACACATATGTGAACACCATAACAAATCTTGGCGTATATTATATTATATATACCAAATAGTCTATTTAAACTCTTTTCTTTTTTTTAAAAGTTAAATGGTGAAAAAGATGAGTTCATATTAATTTATTTATTTAGAAAAATAAACTCTGCCAAATCCCTTTAATACTATAATTGAATAAGCAACAGTTTGTTGTGTTTGACTGAACATGCACATTTTAATGTAAGCAATGTAAAAATAGCTAAATAACTTTTTTTTAAGATTTGTATAAAAACTAGTTACAAAAAAAATGGCATTTTTGAACATTTGTGGGTGGCTCCATTTTTCACATGGCCGATGCGCTGTCAGATTGCACACAGAGGTTATGTGACAGCAATCATAGAAGCTTTGCCAAGTTTCCTTCTGAAGACGTCTCAGGGGACAACCCAGTGCAGTGAAACACGGCTGCAAGTTCATATAAATAAAAAGGCACCGGGCCAGAACAAACACAACTCTGTGGCTCTGCTTATTACACAGAATTCTTCGTTCCTGTGGCCCCTCCAGCTATCATCTGCAGGAGCCAAATTCCTTTTGTTTTGGCAAATTGGAACAAAAGTGTAACATAGTTTGTTGCATTAATAGAGCTGTTTATGTACCTTCTAAGTTAAAAAAAAACTAAACTTTTGATTTCCCAGTAGCTGCGGATTTGAAAGCAGATTTACTGTTTTGTTCAGTTAGTTTAAAGGACCATTGTCGTTTTATATTTAAAATTGAACTGCACGTGCAAAAAGGCTAAATATTTTAGAAAGTAAAAATATAATACATCCTTTAATTTATTATATTTTATATGGAATTATTCTGTAGTGGAACCTAATATTTTGTTGATCAACTTCCTAAGGTCAGAATAAGAGCCCTATGCTAATCCCTGAAAAAACTCTTAGCAGCACAGTAAATCCTACCTAGCTACCATAATCCCCCATCCCTAAAAGATTGCGAGAGAACTGCTACGGGTGAACTTCAAGACAAAGCTGAAAAGCAAGGCATAAATCTTTGATTTTTGCACTGACAATAAATTACGAGTCACTCCCTGACACTTTAACATCCAAACCCTAAGCAAATAAGACTTTACAGATCACTCGCAAATCAAGGCACTGCCGTAAATGCAAAAAGCAGAAGAATTATTTACGTAGACAAAAGACCACTCGCAAGTAGTTTTCAAACCATTGCTGAGTTCTTCGGAAGTATTTAAAGTGACACCATTCCACTACAAAATGATGGCATTTTATCATTATTTGACACTTAACAGTCTGGTATCAACATACAGTACATGTAATTACAAAAATATATGTTAGTATTAAGCCAATTTTATGATACAAAACCCAGGGTAACATACAACCCAGTACTCAAGGGTTTAATACACAACCCAAAACCACGTTGCCTAGGAACTATTGCTCTCAATGATGGCATTTTATCATTATTTGACACTTAACAGTCTGGTATCAACATACAGTACATGTAATTACAAAAATATATGTTAGTATTAAGCCCATTTTATGATACAAAACCCAGGGTAACACACAACCCAGTACTAAAGGGGTTAATACACATCACAAAACCACGTTGCCTAGGAACTAATGCTCTAATGCGTTGTCTATAAATATATCATATTTTACCACAAAATAAACACATCTTTATTTATTGAAGCTATACATATTATTATCATATATTTGTAATATCAAAACATATTAATAAATAAAAAACAATTTCTTTATATATATCTCTAATGTTTCCTTGCCACAGCAGTTACGGTACTTCCCAAATTGATGATGTTTCCATTACCTAATGGCTCCTAGGGCCGTCTCATCCATAAAGCTTGGTTTGGCTGCTCCCTGCACAGAAATCTGTTGCGTCTAAGGCAGGATTTATTGCTGTGCACTGAGTGCTCTAATCTGGGGGAGCAAATGATTTACATTAGTGCAGAAGTTAGGGAACAAAAGCTCCCGCGACCGATTTACAGCAATGTACTAACTTAGAGCGCCTGATTTACCCAGGGCCCTAAGTTCCTGTCTACATAATGAAGACTGGAGTAGCCATATATGGACCCTATTCTATTAGCTAGATCGCAATGTTACACACACTTCAAGTCGCTCCTAAAATTGCCACATATTTTATTAGCTACTTGCATTCTGATTGCGAGTTACTCGCCCACAATCACTACGGGACAGCCAAAGACACAACAATTGAATTTTGGTTGTCTCAAATATTACGAGCGTTAAATACTGAAACTTAAACAAAGTCAATATTCTGTTAGAACTTTATGTCTCGCTCGCAAATAAAGTGAGACCTGCAACTAGAAAAAAGTATCAGGTTTCTGACAAAAATATTGTAAGAATCACAAAGGGTTTTAACGCAAGTTCTGATAGCTGTAGCAGCAATTAAATACACACTACTGTACTTTAAAAGCATGGAAATACATTATAATTAATTGCAGAATAGTCTCAAACTCTCAAATATGCAATTAAAAAATATCATTTCTGTGTAATATGAATCCTTAAACTCAAGGGGTTAATACATTTTATGAAACTCACATGGACTAGAACTGATGCTCTAATGCATTTTATAGAGTCCTAGATTGCTTGATTGTGAGCCTGATTGGCAAATACTACTTATTGGCACTAATGAATTTGTAGTCCCCAATTGCAGGTTGTGTCTAACTTCCATGTTTTACTGACGTCATGATGTCGGTCTCATTTACGATTGGCTGTGTCTAACAAGTAGATTACGAAGTTGTCTAAATATTGTTAGATCACATGTTCACGCCTCCTGAAATCAGACTTACCGTAAAAAGGCAGGGTTTTGTGGAGGCTGAGAAATGTAAGCTGCGAGTTAGAGACAATAGAATATATCTAAACATTTAGAAACAAATACACCCACAGCCAAAATTACAGGTCATAGTCACTTACAGGCTTCTAATAGAATAGGGCCCTATGTCCAGTAACCCCGATAAATAATCAGAGTTTTCCAGTATAAGGTGATACCTTTTTTATTGAACAATCTATTTGGAAATGGTTCGGCTACAAATACCGGTGCTATGAATAGTAATTTAATGAACAATGTATTGCGGCAGAAACAGGGGCTAGATGTTTTATTTATACACGCAGGAAGCCGTTTATAAAGAAATACGGAGAAACGATCGTCTGGTTATTGACCATATGGCTATATGGATCTACAGATAAGTGATGGGGGGGGGGGGGGGGGGGGGATCTTATATTACAACTTGAAGACTATGTACAACTATTATAAAATTAACCAGGTTGTTTCTTGGTATTGCATTAAGCAGTATGCAGTTAATATACTGGTTATTTGGAATAGGAGTTTCCCCCCTATACAAAGCACTATTGTGGTCCTATTTAATCTAAGTATATAGCACACGTACAATATATATTGTGAATTAATGCTTATATACTAGTCACTTGATTCTTTTCATATTTTAATTTGTCTAGTCCCACCAGTAGATGACAAGCTGGATTGCCTTGAGTTGAAGAAAATCCTATCTCAGGTATTATGTTACTATAGGGGTACAAGTGGCACAAAATTCTTTGAAGGGCACCAAGAAAGTGTAAGGGTCTTCCTACACTAGGTAGAGGCACTGAGGTAGGAGGTATCCACTGATCATAGGGTTCCTTCTGTTCTTACCCAGGTAATCCTTGACCACATTTATTTCGCCCTTGTTACCCCGATTTGGTAAACCCTGGATATGGAGTTATTTTACATTTCAAGTTGAGTCATACTTTTGGGTTTATGTAACCTCAGTGAACCCCTCTTTTTATTACGTCGTTGTTAAGTGCCTATTAAAGTTTTTTGAGTGTGATTATATTTGTACTTAAGTAGTTCAATGTGAAGCACTACAGAACTTTTTAAAGTAGTTTTTGTATTTTTTATATATATATATATATATATATATATATATATATATATATATAGTATACAAATAGCACATTTGTGTTCACATTTGAATGTCTAAAACAAGTTAAAAAAAACTTGTTTCCTGCTCATAATTCTGAGAAATACAGTTATTACACTGCATTCTGGGAAGCCGAGCAGGGACATGCAAATGTGCCCACAAATGCTTCGTTCTTCAATCCATGACTATTTTAAACATGGCTTCCTTTAGCCTTATGCCGCTGCATTACACAATTTTTATGCAAAGCCAAGGTTGGATTCTACACAAGCCAGGGATCCCACCCACGTAAAGCTGTTTCAAGCTTACTGGCTATCATCAGCATGGAGCGAGATCTCAGCCTGTGTTGTGGACCTTCTGAGTAGGTAGTTCACCACAACAATCATTAGAGCGATAGAAGCCTCCACCGTACAGTAGTACAGTATATAAATAGTACTTTTGTGTTCAAACATTAGACTTTCTTGCCTCTGCTGGATCCTGGAGGCATCCATGACACGTTGGTGGTAACTCTGTGTGTGTGGGAGGGGTGTTTAAATTTTTGGAGAACAATGCTTGTACTTATTGATGGGAGTGTGGTGCTCTTGAGGGGGATGGCTGTGTTGGTTTTAATTCCAATCTTATTTTAGTAATCCCCCTTTTCTTTTCCCCCACCCCTCCCTTCACCTATCCAGTCCTCATGAAGTGATGTAAAACAATGACAAAAATGGATTATTAAAACCTTAAAAAAATAAAGACTGTACTGTATCACTGCTCTGCACACCCATCTTTAGTGAATCTACCCCACTGTACTTGTGCAGCACATTAGCGCTGACGCATTTCACTTGATGATGTGGTCCTAACAAGGGCCAGATATTCTCTTAAAACTCTTTATTTTACCCAGGACCACCTGTTGTGCGTGGTATATAAACCAAGAAACCTGAGAGCAAACTTTATATACAAATTCCAATTTACCCAAGACATGAGAAGTGGTAACATGATCTTATTGAGACTTTATATGTGTTCATCTAAGAGACAACAGTCAGAGCAGATTAATAAATCAAGATGGAAACGGCCATATCTTGTGTCTTTTTACATCTTTATAGCAAATCAGGAGGATTGTGACATTTTTGTGTAACAGCTGGTTTGTGCTGTTTAATAAAGTGATAAAACTGATGACAAAGTATCATAAATATATAATCCTTCTCTCTCTGGGGCTTTAGCGTATTGGTCAGTGACGGTCAGTTTTATATCCGTTCTATGTTTGCCTCCCTCTGTAACGCAGTAATAAAACTAATCGGTATGATATATATTATACTTGGTGGTTGAGGGATTAATATAATAACTGCAAATGCAGTATACAAATACACTGTATGATGAAAAAATATGTTTGAAAATAATTTAATTGAGCAAGGAAAATATCATAAAGGAAGTCTTTCATTAAACGAAATGTGATAGCTCTGCTGGGCCTGGAGGCATCCATGATACTTTGATGAAGGTTGTATGTTAGGAGGATGGGTACCTTTCTGCTGGACAGGAGTGTAATTAGGGGTGGATCTATCAGATGGTGCAATGTACCAGGGCCCTCCTCTGGGGGGGTGGCAGCACTGTATAATTATGTTTGGATTTAATTTTATTTTCTGTAGAGCATTTCTACTGAAGCTCCAAGCGGTGGCAGTGTAGAGTAGCTCAACATGCCAGGGATGTGTATCAGGGAGGAGGTGAGCAAGACCAAGGACTGGATTACAGCAAAGTACAGGGTGGTGGGTTCTGTGAGATGGGTGCTGAGAGGGGTTGGGTGCTGTTTGGGAATGAATGCTGAGAGGGGATGGCTGCTGACATGGACTGGGTGCTATGTAGGGATGGATGCTAAGAGGGGTGGGTGCTATGTGGAGGTGGATGTTGAGAGGGACTGGGTGCTATAAACGCATAGTATATGTGTGTGTGTGTATATATATATGGGTGCATGTGTGTTTGTGTGTGCTTAACGCAGGCCAAAAGTAAGAGAAGGGGAGCAGCTATGGAACTTGGTCTTGGGGAAGGAGCTATGGGAAGGGGTCTTGGGGGGGGGGGGTACTGTTATAGGAATGGATTTTGGGAGGGGACCTGGGTAAGATAGCGCACCCCAAAAATTGTTTACAAGCCCAACTTGGGGCGGTGGCAAAATTATTATCCAATTATTATCCATTCTCTAGCGCCCCCACTGCTTGCAATTATTGTTGTTCTGATCATGTGCTGGGCAAGGGGTATTTGTAAAACTACAAAACCATTAATGATTTATCAACACCCCCTTCCCATCTATCTTACTCCTCCCCATCTCTCAAAGAGAATAATAGTCAGACAAGATGAAACTTTCTATATGCAAATAGAACCTTCAAAATGTTTCTCTTAAAATGGTTTTATGTTCATTGCTTTATACAGCTGCTGATACTGTTATTTCTTGTTCACAAACACATGAAGTTTTCCATAAAATACAGGGGTCCTTTAACAAATAAGGGTATTTTCTAAGTTTATAGACTATTGTAATGTGCAATGATGATTATGTACACAAGATTAGTCAGGTATACAAAATACCACTGTACCACCAACTATGTAAAATAATGGAGAGCACAAGAAACTGAATTATAGTGACCCTGACAAAGTATTTAAATGAAACGCGTAAAGTAGAATGGGCTGTGCTATCCGAGCATAGCTACTTTATTTATATATATTTAAAGTTAAAATATTTGTTTTCATAATTTATTTTTTTGGTTATTAAGTTATACCAACACTTCATATTCTGTGCATTATATCAGTTTGTTGTAGGCAGTCAGGTAAGTTGGTAACTTAAGATTGTCCCTCAGACTTTGTGGTTCTGTATTGTTAGTCTTAGTTTTATACATAACTTGTAAGTATAATTGCTTGTGCATTTTAAACAGAGTTTGATAAACTTCACCCATTCTATTAGAAGCCCGCAAATGCCTCTAACCCGTAATTTTGTCTGCAGGAGTTTTTTTCTCTAAATGTTTAGATGTATTCTATTGACTCAAGCTCACAATTTACCTCCTTAGGCCTAAACACATATATATACAATATTTAAGCAAGCCTGTAATTTACCTCTTAGACACAGCCAATAGTAAGTGAGACTGTCATCATGACATCAGTAAACCATGGAAGTTACACGTAATCTGCAACCGGAGGCTACAAATTAATTAGTGCCAATAAGTAAGTAATTTGACAATCGGGTTCGCAATCAAGCAATCTATAAAATGCATTATATCATCTGTTCTAGTCCATGTGGGTGTCATGATATGTATTAAACCCTTGAGTCCCGGGTTCAATTTTACTCAGAAATAACATTTAAAAAATAATATTTTTTAATCGTTCCATGCCTTCCCATGATTGTATGAGCCTTATTAAATTGTGATTCGGTAAATTTAAAAGGGCTCTATTTAAGCACACAGCATATTTTTTTACAGAAGTTTTTAGTTAGTGAACTTCTATCCAAAAGCAAGGTCTTCACTAACTAAAAACTTCTGTAAAAAAATATGCTCTGTGCTTAAATAGAGCTCTTTTATATTTACCGAATCGCAATTTAATAAGGCTGTATGTGTTTAATTGCTGTAACAGTTCTAATAAATGTTTTTTCAGTAGAGGGTCAGACTTTATTTTCGAGTAGAGCTACAGGTCTAATAGAATATCGATTTTGTATAACTTTAATTATAATTATTTAGAGCTTGTAATGTTAGAGCTGTACTAAAACCAATGGAGTTCTAAAGCCGGTTTTGCGTCTTTGGCTGGCCCTTAGTGATTGTGGGAGAGATGGTAATATAATATGTGGCAATATTAAGGGTGATTTTAAGTGTGTATAAATGTATTAATTTGGCGGTAGATTAGGGCCCATACTGTAATAAACATATCTCGGAATTTTAACTGAAATCATCCTGAGATCATACTTCTATTGAGCATAAATGCTGAAAATTATGCCCAAAACCAAGTAAGTAATTTGCCTATACTGCCGGATATTTAAAATACAGTTTAATTTATATCATATTTAAAATCACATTTTAATGCTGGAAAAAAAGCCTAAAAATAATTCAAGCTCAGACAGCTATCATCCAACCTGTTCATTCCAGATTAAAAATCACAGACCCCCTACTGGGTTTGGTTTTGTGCCAGTATGATGAGGCAAAATGTAACAGTTATCTGAGCTAACAAACCCAGCAAAGGAAGTGTAGTATTTCATCTGTCCAGTGATATGGACACCAGCCCTGATACAATGTACAAAGGCTAAGAAAGGGGAGAAGAGGTCATATATGGTAGAAGGGTGAGTTATGGGTGAGAGAGGTGAGGCGATAAATGTTAGAATCAATGAGAGACTGGAGCTGAGGAATATAAGGTGAAATAAGTGAAAGGGGGAGTTCATAGAGAGTAAAATATTTAAATAAATTAGGATAATAAATGTTATAAATATTGAAGGAGAAGAGGCGGATGTTTAATGTGTTGTTATTTAGTCGTTTAGCCGTGTCCGACTCTACATGACCTTACCGTCTGAGTTCCATCAAGCTCATGCTCATTGCTTCAATTACCTCATCTATCCATCTCCTCCCTCTGACGTTCCCCTCTTCTTGTGCCCTCAATCTTTCTCAGCATCAGAGTCTTCTTTAGGGAATCCTGTCTTCTCATGATATGGCCAAGATATGTGAGCTTAAGCCTCATGATCAAACCTTCCAGTGAACAGTTTGTCTTGATATCCTGTATTATTGATTAATTGTACCTTGTCCAAGGGACTCCGAGGAGTTTTCTCCAAATCCACAATTTAAAGGCATCAATTCTACCGCACTAAGCCTTCTTTATCGTCCAGCTCTTATGTCCTGGGCACCTAATAACAGGTGGGTAGATCTGGTGGAAGCTACAATTCTAATTTCAACAGTAAGGTTTTTCTTTTTATATTGATTTTATTATTAAGCAAATAAACAAATGAGAACCTATTGTATGATCAGTTAAAGTACCATTGTATCAAATTTTTAAGCGAGATGTTAGAGCATACTTTTCCTCCAGACCTTATAATTTAAATAGAATCCTCCCAGAAAAGGAGGAATGTAGTGCTTGATCAGAGCCGCAAATTGAGTCACATGGATTATAAATACAATGTTTTAATAACTAGTACATTTAAGTATTTTAATAATATGCTCAATTTTCCTTCTCTGGCATACTGCCTACATGGGCAGTGTGCTTTAAAAAAAACGTATCAATACCTTATAATAAATAAATAGTGACTCAGAACCCAACTTCTAAACAGTTGCACGGAATGATAAGGCGGCAGGATAGGAGGATGGAATGAGAGGGGTAGTAAAAGTGGGCCATGAATGAGCAGGAATCTAATTAAATCTGGAGCGGATAGCGTATATATATATATATATATATATATATATATATACAGTATATATATATACAGTATATATATATATATATATATATATATATATATATACATATATATATATATATATAAAAATATACTAGTCACTTACCCATCAGAAATGACGGAATAATATTTTATTTTTCTGCCCTCCCCCCTCCGTCTCTTCCCCCCTCTCCGTACCCTTTGACTCTTCCCCCCTTTCCTTTGTCTCTCCCCCCTCTCCCTCCCCTGTGTCTCTCCTCCCCTCTTGCTCCCCTGTGTTTCTTTCCCCCCTCTCCCTAACGTGTCTCTTCCCCCTTTCCCTTCCCTGTGTCTCTCCCCCATCCCTCCCTCCCCTCTGTCCCCTTTCCCCATCTCCCTCCACTGTGTCTCCCCCATTTTCCCCCTGTGTCCCCTCTTCCCTCTCTCCCTCCCCTGTGTCTCTTTCCCCATCCCACCCCTGTGTCTCTACCCCCTTCCGTTCCCTGTGTCTTTTTCCCCCTGTGTCTTTTCCCCCCTCTTCCTTCCCTGTGTCTGTTCCCCCCTCTCCCCCTCTCTCCCTCTCCTGTGTCTCCCCCCCCCCCCCCCCCATCGACTTCCCCTCATCTCCCTCCTTTTTCAAAGTGCATTGTGCCGGCCCGACCCATGCACATTGAGCAGTGAGTATTGCGAGTTTGTGTGTAAGGCTTGCAACTTGCGGCATTAATTGCGAGCGTTACACACAAACTTGCAATTACGACAAATATATATATATATATATATATATATATATATATATATACTGTATATCTGTATATATATATATATATATATATATACTGTATATGTATATATATATATATATATATATATATATATATACAGTATACATATATATATATATATATATATATATATATATAGTGGAGGTAGGTATTGTAGATATGTATACAAAAGAATGATATATATATATATCATTCTTTTGTATACATATCTACAACAATACCTACCTCCTCTAAATTGTAGGGGCGGCAGGCAGGTACCTTATCCCTAGTGTCTTGTAGCAGGAGTAGATGCATCACCACGCGCATCAGCACACTGCAATCTCTTCCTTGATTTCAATGTATACACTGACCCACTGAGCTAATATTGATAACCAGATTTATTTTTTCAGTATGGTAAAAAAAATAACATATCCTTTAAATGTATTGCCTATTAATGCAACTGAACACTATTGGCCCTGTTCTATTAGAAGCCTGCAAATGAATCAAACTTGTAAATTTGGGTGTGGGTGTTTTTTTCTTTAAGCAAGCCCATAATTTGCGTCTTAGACACAGCCAATAGTAAATAGTAAAGTATTCATCAGTGAATCATGATGTCAGTAAAACATGGATGTAACACGTAATCTGCAATCGGAAGCTACAAATTAATTAGTGCAAAAAAGGAATATTTGACGATCGGGCTCACAATCAAGTACTCTATAAAATGCATTAGATCATCTGTTTTCGTCCATGTGGGTTTCACTATATGTATTAACCCCTTAAGTCCTGGGATCAATATTAATCAGAAATAACATTAAAAAATAAAAATGGCATTACATTTTTGTGGATTTGAGACTGTTGTACAATTCTAATGTGTTTCGATGCCTTCTCATAATTTATTAGTACAGTATTGTGTTTTTAATTGCTGTTACAGCTTTAATAAGTATTTGAAAAAGCCCCTGCAAGTCCTATTTAGTAGTCATAATATTTTTGACAGTTGCCGGTTAGACTTTATTTCAGAGCTAGGGCTATGGGTCTAATAAAACATAAATTTTGTGTAACTTTAATTAGTTAGCCCTCATAGTAAAAGAATATGTGAAAATATTAAGAGTGGTTTTAAGTGTGTATAAATTACGAATTGGGCAATAGAATAAGGCCCTATCTACATTGTTATCTTCTACTACACGTCTCCTATCTGTGAGTAAATATTTCTTATCAAGTTGGTGGGAATCTTGGGATTTGAGATTAACACACTTATTGCTATAAGTACTTTTAGAACATAATTTTTTCTTAAAGTAGAAAGTTAAATATAATAGACTAGCGACTTGCCCGTCAAAAATGGCAGCATAAAAAATTGAAGCCTCTCAATGGCGCTCATTGCAAGCCTCTCCCCGATCTACTTTAAGGCCCATTCGTCACTCATTATGAGCCTCTCCTCCCTCTACTTTGGCGCTCATCACGGGACGTGCAATGAGCACCTTTCCCCCCTCTCCCGCCTCTACTTTACGGGCCTCTCCCCCCCTCTATTCTCCATCCCTGTGTATCTTTCTCCCCTCTCCCTCCTGTGTATCTTTCCCCCAACTTCCTCCCCAGTGTCTCTGTCCCCCCTTTCCCTTCCCTGTGTCTTCCCCCTCTCCCTCTCCTGTGTCTCGTCCCCCCTCTACTCCCTCCCCTGTGTCTCTTTACCCACATTCTCTACACAGTGTTTCTGTCCCCCCTCTCCCTGCCCTGTGTCTCTTCCCCCTCTACTCCCTCCCCCGTGTCTCTTTCCCCCCTCTTCTTTGTCTTTTCCTCCCTCTACTCCCTCCCATGTGTCTCTTTGCTCTGCTCTCCCTCCCCTGTGTCTCTTTTCCCCTCTCACTCACCCCTGTGCCCTTGTGACGGGTAAGAGTTACGGGCTTGAAATACATTTTTTTGTCAGTTTACATCGAGTTGCGACTTTGAAAAATAAATGGCGGCCATTTTTTTCAAACCCATAACTTGATGTAAACCGCCACCATTTTTACTCAAGCTCGTGACTCTTTTTGCGCCTCTACCACCCTCAACCGTGCTAGCATCTACCCAACACTGGTAAACTCTGCTTAGTTCAGGCCTCTCCACAGCAGGAAGTATTCTGAATATGGAAGTACAATACCAGTAACACGTGGATGTGCGTCTGGCCGGGCACCATGGATCAGGAGCACTGCGTGTCCTGTTGGAGGGGGCTCCGGGCCTGGCTGACGCAGGTGGAGCTCACTCTTGGGGTGCTACTGTCAATGCTTATCTCTCTCACCGCACCCTGGGGGGGCAGATCTGAGAGACAGGCTGGATCTGGAGGTGGGAGTGCTGGGCAGTATGACAGGTACCTGCACGAAGGGCAGAGCAGTTACCCAGAAGGAGGGCAGGACATGCGGCTGGGACAATGGAAAAGTGCTGAGGTCAAGCCTGTCACTTACGGGCTTCACGATGAGCGCCTTTGATGCTCATTGATAGCCCCACAAGGAGCGCCTTCGGTGCATATTGCGCAAGCGCAAAGGCCGCAAAATTAACATTGCGTCACCAGCAATCGTAAGGACGATAACTATATATGTTATAGGAGACATACATCTAACATATCAAAGGAGATGGCCAATTCTACATGTACAGTATATTAGCATGATAAGTAATATATTAATGGTTGCTTTTGTTTTGTGACATTATAAAAAAACATGTTATACATTATTACTTGCAATTCTTTAAGGAGTCCCATGAAACAGCTTGCACAGTAAATTGCCTAAAAATACCTTGGACCAGTCCTTTCTCTTGTGAGTCACTTTCATTACAATACAAATTGTTATCGTCTAACATTTAAATCAAAAACTTGACATTAAACTTGGGAAGGAAAATCCTAATTACCCCACAAGCTGCCACCTAGAACAATATGTCAGCTTCCCCTAGGGATGTGGTGGTGTTGTTATAAGATCCTGGGCAGGATAAGACAGCTTGTATTGTCTGCAAGCCCTTGCAATGTTCTCACCACTGCTGGCAATATCTTATCTGCACAAATTCACTTCCTTGGGGAAGTGTGGGGGCCTGGCATTCCTTTCTGCCAATAAAGAGTTAATGGGTAATGAGGCCAATTGGAGCATTTATTGCTTGTGAAAGTTGTAAAAGCGTCACAGCGATTTATCGTAAACACTCATAAAGTGTATTTACAGTGCGAGGGCTGTTATTGTAGTAAATGAAACCAGATCCCAGCATCACTCTCAATGGATCACATCTGTGCCTGGAGCTCGGCCTCAGCAGCCATAGAGGGGACCTCTGAACAAAGCACAGAGCAGGTCCTGGGTTTATAGGTGCTTTAGGGGTGCACGTTATAGAATAGCATGTTTGTGTTTGGGGACACAATAAGCGCAAGATATAAAACTGGAACCAAGTCACTGCCATAGAGAGAGCTGCCACGCTCATAGCCAGACAGAGGGACAGAGGACATTGTACGAGATTGGAGAACATCTCACAATCCTCCACAGCACTGATATAAATGCAAATATGCATATGTGCTAACTATTATTATCATTTATTTGTAACGCGCCAACATATTCCGTAGCGCTATACATAAGTTAAGTTACAGGCAATGACAACTTCAAGATTCACACATTGCAAAGAATGGAGGGCCCTGTCTTTGATTTCTTTATACAGATGTGTTTTTAGTAAGGTGTTGAAGGATTTGAGGCAAGAGGATAGTCTGGTGGAGCGAGGCAAGGAGTTCCAGAGAATAGGGGCAGCATGAGAAAAGTCCTGGAGGCGGGAGTGAGAGGAGGTGATGAGAGTGGTAGAAAGAAGGAAATTAGTAGAACGAATGGGGGATGATTTGGAGATGAGAGCATAGAGGGTGAACTGTTGTTGAAGGTTTTATAAGATAGGGTCATGATTTTAAATTTTATTCTGGGGGCTAAGGGAAGCCAGAGGAGTGATTGCAGAGAGGTGATGTCGATACTGAACATTGTGTACTAAAGATGAGTATAGCGGAGGCATTCATTATGGATTGAAGTGGGGAAAGGCAGGTGGTGGGTAGGCCAGCAAGAAGCGAGTTGCAGTAGTCGAGACGAGAAATGATAAGAGAGTGTATTAGGATCTTAGTAGTGTCTTGTGTGAGGTGATGGCGTCTTTTGGAAATGTTTTTTAGATGGAGAAGGCAGGATTTTGTTAGTGACTGTATGTGAGGGATGAAAGAGAGGGCACATTTATATATATATATATATATATATATATATATATATATATTATTTTTTTGATATTAATTAATTAATTTATTTAAAACAGGTGATGCTGACTGAGCAGGTGTAAGTCATGCAAGTTTCTATATGTTAAGAGAATGCAGGGACGGGTGGGTGAGGGGCAGGGAGGTAGGGCAGAGGTAGCAGTGTTTGTTAAAAGTCCAGGTAAGAAGTTGCAAGATGGAGGGAGTCTGAGAGCTGAAATGAGAGATCGAAGTGAGAGACTAATCCAGTACATATACATATAAGAGGAGCATTTGATACAGACAACTGTGGAGGTGTGAAGAGGGTGGGGGAGAGGGTGAAAAGGGTGAATGCATAATACAGTGTAAAAGCTTTAACATTTTACAAAGTTTCAAAAAAGTTACTATGTGATCAAAATGTGCTAATCACAAATATAGGTTCTTTGCCCCATATCGTCACCCCTGTAAGAAAAAAACAGCATTTAGAAATATTAATCTTGTTAAGGGTCTTTTTAATGATCTCAAGGCAGCTGGGACCATAGTCACCAAGAAAACAATTGGTAGCACACTACGCCGTGAAGGACTGAAATCGTGCGGCGCCCGCAAGGTCTCCCTGCTCCAGAAAGTACATGTACAGGCCCGTCTGAAGCTTGCCAATGAACATCTGAATGATTCAGAGGAGAACTGGGTGAAAGTGTTGTGATCAGATGAGACCAAAATCAAGCTCTTTGGCATCAACTCAACTCGCCATGTTTGGAGGAGGAGGAACTCCATGCCCACGAGGGCTAAGCCAGTGCTGGAAAATAATGGTGGCCACACAAAATATTGACACTTTGGGCCCAATTTGGACATTTCCACTTAGGTAGTGTACTCACTTTTGTTGCCAACGGCTTAGACATTAATGGCTGTGTGTTGAGTTATTTTGATGGGACAGCACATTGACACTGTTATACAGGCTGTACACTTACTACTTCACATTGTAGCAGAGGGGCATGTCTTCAGTGTTGTCACATGAAAATATATAATAAAATATTTACTCAAATGTGAGGGGTGTACTCACTTTTATGAGATACTGTATATATATATATATATATATATATATATATATATATATATATATAGAGAGAGAGAGAGAGAGAGAGAGAGAGAGAGAGAGAGAATGAGAGAGAGAGAGAGAGAGAGAAAAATAAATATATAGATAGACTGATAGATAGATAGATAGATAGATAAATAGATAGATAGATAGATAGATAGATATGTTTCTATGTGTTGGATGGTAGGACTGGTTGGCACCACTGAATTATTGTGTAATCGTGCATGTTGCCCAGTGTAAATGCGTTTGCAGAGCAATTGAGGTGCTTGTATTTTCTTGCTCTTGCTCATTATGGCCGCCCCAGACTCACACAGAAATACTAATTGCTGTTTTTTATGTCATGTTATTTTGATTCATATTTCCTGTCTGGAAAAAGACGGCAGATTCAGGAGCCGTGCCAGGCGAGGGCCATCAGTGAGTGGAGGCAAGAACCTGCCCAGCTGTGGAGCACAGCGAGGACTCTCGTTTCATGTTTTCAGAGGAAATGGGAACTTTCCATGTAGGCGGAGGTCACTGTCCTTCCCCCCTGAACCTCACCCCCAAATAATCCTCTGGGGGCTAACTGGAAACCAAAAGAAGATGCTGATCAGGGGAAAGGAGGCTTTATATCACTATACAATAGTGCAGAGACAGCAAAGTGGTTTATCTTTGAAGAAAGGGCATGTCTCTAAATATATTTATGTTGTTATTTGATTGGTGCTTTAAATATACACTGTAATCACATATTTTATGTGCTCCATTTAAAAAAAAAACTACATTTATAAATGTGCAATTTGTTTAGAACATTAAAAGAATAAAAATAATATTTAATTTATGTAGGCATGATCGCTCCATTATCCACTTATAAAGACCTCTCTGTCTGTCATGTTTTAACCCTCAAGGATCCTTCCTGCATGAAGTGCAGATAAGCAAAGTCAGTTTTCTATGACCTAAAAATGCAAATAGCAAGTCACAGAATAAATTAGCTAATATCAATCGTTAAGATTCTTACATACATGACAAGAAACATATACCCACAGAAAGGGATAGGCCTTCAATGGAGGTAACCAGGACTGCACACTATTGCATAAATAGTTACAATATTGAGTTTAGGTGAGATAATGCTGTTCTTAGGCCCTAAAGAAGGGGTACTCAATTCTAATCCTGGATGGCCACTCACAGACCTGGATTTGAAGATATCCTTTCTGTGCACAGGTGAGTCAGTCAGAATGACTGGAAAAAGCCAGGTCTGTGTGTGGCCCTCCAGGACCAAACTTGAGTACCCCTGTCCTAAAGGGACCATACGTTGGGTTCCATATAAATTCTTATCTACTCTCTCTGTCTTTAATAGCACAGCTTTTTGTTCTATGGTGTCAGTATGTGTAAAGAAACCAAATGAAAAAAGCTTTCAATTTTGCTGCAGAGTGCATGGACATTTGCAGGGTACTTGTGATTTATAGTCCTTTCAGAATCTCCACACATAAACAGACAAAGTGCTGGTAGTGATGAACGCGGGCTGCTGATGGAATAACTTGGTCACTTGGTGCTCAGCTCTCTGATTGCTAATATCGAATAGCATTGATAAATTCCATGTCCTTTACCAAAGTAGCATTGTGGTATGCACTAATCTTAAGGGTCCCCCTAATGAGTCCAACTTAAAGGGACATGGAATTTATCGATGCTAGTCGACAGGGGTGTAGGTGCCAGAATAATTCTGGGGAGGATACAGCTCATTGTATACACAGGCTGTAAAATAGCTTATATATACGTACATACCCGTTCCTACACAAATGCTAGTCGATCAAAAAGAGAGCTGCAAACTGCATTGGATATTGTGAATCTAGGTTACCAAAGTACCATCATGGTATGCATTAACCATAAGGGTCCCCCTTATGGGTCCAACTTGATCTAAATTTTCAGTAACCCGAGGCCAGCAATGCAGTTTGCAAATTTCACAAATCTCCTACCTTAAAAGGACAAACTTCCAGGCAGGCAGACCTATGTAGGACAATTTGGAAGGTTTCAATGAGTAAAAACAGAGCTTTTAAGCACTTGTTAAAAAAAATATGTTTGGGTATACATACACACACTTTTTTTTAAATGTAAAAACATGGACTCTTCCATATGCCTTTAATGTCACCCATTAATATCAATCATCCTGTATTACGGTCCATGGCAAGTACCAAAAATCTTATTATATCCTTTGTTTGTAATGCACCAACATCTTCTGTAGCGCTATACAGGGGTTAAATACAAATCAAAAACAGTTTTGACACATAATGGAGGGCCCTGTTTTTGAGCTTAAAATCATACATACACTGTGCTTTCCCCAAACCACCGATTTAGATTGAAAACTCACAAACGTACGGTCTAAATGCTTGTGTGTGAGTATTTGGAGCAACAAACACTGTAGTCAGGGAGCAAAGCCTGAGGCGTAGTATTTTGGCTAACATGACTAAACCATCTCTCCTACCAATTTATGACTTCACTGTACCATGCCATGCTACTTATCATAGTATGTGTGAGCCTATAAGCTGCTTTGTTGCAGCAATACTGGAAGCAACCAGTGCCGCCTTCCAAGAAGTATCCCACATACAGGACCAACATAGAGACAGTAGTCACTACTGAGGCCAAAGTGTCTCTACCACACGAAGCAGTCGTGAGTTGATATTAAAACTCATCCTAGGACCTCTGAACTCTGCAAAACATGTTTTCTCAAAAGTAATATCTTTTATGCTTTTTATAAATATTTAAGTGAAATGTATTAAATATTTTGGTCTTACTTTTTTTTTTGCCACTTATATTGTTCCGTATAGGGGCTGACATTTTTTCTTACAGAGATCCTTCTCCATCTTGCTTAGCCGGAGTTTGCAATAGAACATGCAAAGATGATGTCACTGTTGGGGGCGGATCCATCCACACAGCTGGGCAGGGTCCACTTATAACATGACAAGGGGAGCCTTTAGACAACTGTTAGTGCGATACATCCTCTGGCAGAAAAGCAACAAGTTATTAAACAAATAAAGTATAAAACATGTTGTTGAACAACACACCAAACGTTTCCATGTATAAAAACTATTTTAAAGTGATATATATGGCTGACAATGTAATATATACATTATATGTACTTGTTATTTATATGTATACATATACATAAAATAAGTCATTTTTATTCATGGAAGAGATATATACTTAGCAATATGGGAGGAAAAAAGGGATTCCCAGAACACATAATAACGGACTCATCTAGATTGTAAGCTCTTCTTACTGAGGACCTCACTCCTGCGGCACCAAGCGGCGTGCGCGCCCATTTGTATCACATTTGTATTGCTCTTTACTAATGTCTCCACTTACCTTAGAAGTTGTCTATACCTTTGTAATTTGCTGTTTGTACTCACTGTACTTTATTCTACTTTGTAAATAGCTCTACAGAAAATGTTGGTAATAATAATGAGATGACATCACAATGAAAAAAACAAACAAACAACTTCCAGCTTTCAGTGGGCACAAAATGGATTCCTGTACTCAGAGTCTCAAAAATATTTTTTTTTCCTAAAAATGTTTTTATGTCCAGTGCGTGCCATGGAACAGTCCATAGAGTACCGAGTGATACGTTAAGTACCTCCTCGGCACACAGTCTTTAAGTTCATCAGCCAAACTGTCTGGGCAAAGGGGCACTGCCAAAACACATGTAGTGATGTTTCTTCTGCGGTACAGCCTCTGTTTTTTTTTTGGCACTCGTTTTATGGACTTTGGCACGGATCACGTTTTGGGCACCATGTTCTCCACTACACAGTGGAGCCGGGGGGTCTTGCTAGCCCTTGAGGGCGAGTACCTTATGGCCGAGGACCCCTTTGGAAGGACCTGGGGGAGAAAGGTGAGAGCTTCTCCCCCAGACGTCTGAGCCAGGGTGGACTGGTGAGAGCAGTCCCCCTGGCGAAGAATTTATGCCACATCGCAGGGCTCCGGTCTGAAGATGGTGGAAAGGTCCCCCTCATTCCTAGGGTGAGGGGGATGAATACGGATCTCTCTGGAGCCCAGAAGATCAAAGGGGTCCTCAACCCTCAAGGCCAGGGGACCCGAAAACGGCTTCACTGGGCAACCCGTAAGCACCTTGTTTTATGCACGTAAGGCACGTTTACAATGGACACGCCCTGAAGCATTTCCCCCCCAAAAAATTATGCAGATAATGTGACCCAGACTGACACTGAGATGCGTCATACAGGAAAAGACGATCTTCACCCATGACGGCGTTTCGAAGACTAGTTGGTGGCCTACTGATGTCACCTGAGGTATTGGCACAGATTATGCATGGTGGGTGAGTACAGATTGAAATTACATAATATCACATAACATTGTGTAAATTACTCAAAAAAAGTACTATTTTTAAAATTAAGTTGGCAGTGATATTATCTATATATTTTTTAAATATACATTTTTTAAAACCTCTATGGTGTCCCTATAAAGGCTGCAGGACTACACGTCCGTGAATCCTGTGGAACATTTTTCCTAGCCGTATTTACATCTTACAAAAACAAGGTGCAAGTATTTATAGCTTATGGTTTAATGAAAATGTTGCACGAAAATACCATCCACTGGCAAACATCCCCGTTATTGACTACTTGACATTGTGAAGGGGCTTGTGTACCTCAATGAAGCTGTGGGCTATACCATGTAGGGTCATCCAAGATGGGCAGATCATAGCAGAGAGGTCAGACAAATCACTGCCCACTGGATAAGGAACTGACTCCAGTATCTTTGCCAAGATAACCTTATGGATAAGGCAGGTGTGTAGTAGCCAGAATAATTCTGGGGGGATACAGCTCATTGTATGCACAGACCCTAAAATAGGTCCATACATACAAACATAGAAAAATCTGGGGGGCTTATCCTCCCCATCCCCCTCAGTTCCTACACCCATGGGATTAACTCAATCAGGGACATGACAATAGATGTGACTGACCAGCTGAGCTCCATATGGTCACGGAAAGTCGGACACAATTGAATGACTAAACAATAACAACTATTATATGCAGTTATTTCTTACTGTATGAAACCATTGTTTTTTATTGTCCCTGGAAAGGGATTTTGATTGCAAATATGAATTATGTTATACAAAAGGATGCATTTTACAACACAGTCACATTGATCCCAAGCAATTACCTATTCTTATATATTCTAGGGAGACGCATTGGGAGGGCAGGAGTGAGGGAGGAGCTCTCTATTCCAAGAAGACATATTATATAGATAGCAGAAAGACACTAAAAAGGGAAAAAAAGGAGAGTGCATAGAGACAAACACGGTGAAGTATATCAAAAATATATTTTTATTTAACTCTAAATGAGACAGACTTGAAAATGAATGGATAAAATTGTATCACCACAGGATATTGGGGGGTCCAATGAAATGTTACTAAAGGTGTGTGTTTGCATCGCTCAGTCGTGTCCAACTCTCTGTGACCTTATGGACCGCAACACACCAAGCTGATCCACTTTGTATTCATGGCAGAGATACTGGAGTGGGTTGCCAGTTCCTTCTCCAGTGGGCCACAACATACAGCTCCTGTTATCCCTAGGTGGTCACCCATCCAAGTACTGACCAGGCCAAACCCTGCATGGCTTCAGGGTGCTTAATTCCCTGACTGGAATTAAATCCAGGTCACAGCAGTGAAAGTATTAAATCCTAACCACTGGACCACCAGGGAATCCCAACCAGATGGTAAATATTATATATATATGTGCCCTAAAAAGGGGCATTTATAATAATATAATATTGTATCTATACTTTGTACTATCATTTTTAAATTAGTCACGCAGTGCCAACTGTGACATTACATAGTAGCATTTATTTTATACAAAACACACATTCTTAAATAATTCCTGTTAATGGTACACTGTAGTGATAAAAGTCATTGTGCTTTACATGTAAAAGTGGCATCAAACCCAAGCAGAATGAGCCATATATACTATACATCATTGATATTACTCATTACTCTGCCAAGATGCCGCCAAGGTTTGGGGTTGGGATCGGACTTTTTGGAACAAACACTTTAAATCTGAAATAGACTTTGATACTTTCACTAAAACCCAACACAGACTGAACCAACAAGTAATATTTGCTGACATACCAATATGTTTTTTACAGTTCTCATCTCACCAGCATTTGGAGCCAGACTCCTCGTATAACTCACACACCTGCCCTAAATGCACAATGTCCAGCGCCAACTTCATCTGGCAAGGAGGATTTATAGCTGAGTTCTGGAATAAGATAAAACCTGGATACTCCAGATGACCCACATTTCACTGCTAAGACACCCAGAGTTGTTCCTACATAGAGTCCCACCTCATAAAACACCACATGAAGCATTCATACTACCAACTATTGAAGTGGCAAAAAAAGTTTCCTCAATAGATACACACCCTCACTCTACAAGTCTATGTCAAGAAATTATTAATGATTATGCATCTTAAAAGGATATGGGACCTTTCCTGTTGGCTGGTTGCACGCAGTGGCGGACATCAGCCACTAGGTGGCGCAGGCGAGATTTCAGATAATTTCCTAGAGTTAGGGTTTAGGGTTAGGATACTGGCAGAAAGTAAGCTACCACTCACAAGAAATTCGCTGAAATTTCAGCTGCGCTGCCTAGTGGTTGATGGCCGCCACTGCGTGAGGCCAGACAACAGGAAAAATCCAAGATAAGGAAGATTACTGTTTTTAATATTAAAATACACTACCTGTTTGCATATCTAAACATACTTTAATTAACAGGTGCTTTAAAAATATTTTTCTACTTCCTAAAACTTTCCAAATAGTCCCTAAAAAGGTCCACCCCCTGTAACTCATTCACACAGTGTCTCTGTAGTACTAGATGTATTAACCAATCAAATATTGTCTCTCTGTAGCAATTCAAAACATCTTGTTGAGAAACAGTCTGCAAGTGGCTAGTATATCTAGTACCAATAGAAACAGTGTGTGCATCAGCTGCTGGGGGTGGAGCTTAGTAGGGACTATTGTGAAGGTTTCAGTGAGAAAAAACAGACATTTTAAGCCCTTGTTAATAAAATGATGCTTAGATGCAAACACACAGTTATGTAGTTAAGAACACACATTTATATACAACGAAGAAATCAGAGGCGCTCAATCTGAGAACGAACAATACATTAGTAGGTTTGTCCTATAGGTCTGGTTACCTACTCTGAGAGCGGCCTCTTTTAGCCACTTGTGCCCTTCACAGAGAGAAATATCCTGTAGTATATCAGTCTAGTCTCACACAAAAGAGTGGTCCAGCCCCGAAATACCAGGCAATTCTACCCTGAACAGGAGAAATAACAAACCCCAGATGTGTTTTGGCCTCTGTGGGTCTCGTCAGTGTACTCCCTATACATGTCTTTTGAGAAATGGCAATTATTACTACAAACTGCTCATGAAAGGCTGGTTATTATAGTGTAGGGGATTCCCTCTGTCTTTACCTTGATCTCCTCCCTTACCTGCTTTTCCCTACACACCCCTGAGCCAAAAAAGTATGTTAATATATCATATAAACACAAAGTTTATAATATAATGCAAAATGTTTATGTTCTAGACCCAGTTTTGGTCAGATCAAATATTCAGCGACAGACATGACATATCGTAAAAAGGTTAAAATGTTACTAATTGTACTTTTCATTATATATTTTAAGAATAAAATAAGTTAGTCATTTATATGCAATTTATCATGCAAATTTATGGCACACCTGTAAAACTATGTATCTGATTTAAGTATGTAATCTTTGTCTTCCATGTCCGGCAATGTATCATTACAATACTATACCTTGTCAATACAGTTAAGAACTGTTTAATTTGCATATATTTAATAAGATTAAGTTGGAAAAGCAATATATATATATATATATATATATACACTGCATCTAGCATTGTTGTTGTTTCTTTGTTTAATTGTGTCTGAATCTCCATGACCCATTGGACCACAAGTCGCCAGGGTCATTTTGTGTCTGGTTATGCTTATACATAAAGTTTTCTTGGCAGGTGGTGCCAGTTCCATCTCCAGTGGACCACGATTTGTCTGATCTTTCTACCATGACCTGCCCATCTTGGGTGAATCTACATGGTATAGCTCACAGCTTCAGTGAAATACACAAGCCCTTTCACCACAACAAGGTAGAGATCCAGAAGGGCATCTTGCATAAGACTAATTATAACAACTACAGTTATAATTATATTCATCTACTCACCTCCATGGGGCTGCAATTGTGTTCTCTCTCTCCTCCCATCACTCAGAGTCTGTCACTGTGAATCTCCATATGCCATCATTTAGTGCACTCAGTGTGGCCAATAACTTTCTATTGTTCCACATGGTTATATGGTGCCGACTCCAGTGCACGACCCAGCCTTGACTAATAAGAAGCTCATTCCTCTGCCATCTGCAATTGAATATGCAATATGGAGATTCATAGGATAATAGCTATTTGTTATGTGCTCTGATAGGTGGGAGGAGGAAGGCAGGTCCAAGTGGCAATCCTTAGAAGTATGCACAGTAGAATTTCAAATAGCAGTATTTCATAACTTTACATATTTGGTTTAATAGGATTACCCTTATGCTGGATGCAGCTTACTCTATTAAGGGGCCATGGCTTGCTTTACCACTACAGTGCACCTTTAAACACATGATTATATCTGCAATTTCACTTTGTAATATAAGCCATTTTAGCCTTGCCACGCCTGTGCCCATGGCTGGATTACCCATTAGACCAACTAGTCAGCCGCCCAGGGGCGACTCCCTGTGAGGGTCGCCATTTCTTAAAAAAATGGTTCCTGGCTTAAAAAAATAATTAAATGTTGCAGTTCATAGACTGGCTACTAGGGGGTAACCACCTAGAACAAGACAGTTACAACAGGGAAGGTAACTTACACGTACAGAAAAGGTAAAAATGGGTCCATCAATGCCTTGCATATGTACTCGCAGGTGCTCCTCCACTTCACTGCCTAGGGGCTCCAAAAAGGTAGATACAGCCCTGCCTGTGCCTCACATCTTAGTGAATCATGCCATAGCTGATCTCACTTGGACAGATCCCAGACTATAAAGAAAGCCTTGATGAAATGGACAAATATGTACTGGAAAAATAAGATAAAATAGTATTTTATTGCAACTTACCACCTAAACATATAGGTGAATAATTCTGTAACCCAGCTAGACAGCAATGACATAGACCTGAGATCCTCATTAAATTAGAACATCGAGTCCATAACAAACCTTTCCAAAATATCCAAAATATCCTCCTCCCTAGTTCCCGAAACCAAATAATTTCTCAGCATTATACTGGAAACTTAGACCTAAAAGAGAGGGGGCTACAAAATCTTAATTAAGTTTGAATTAAGTGTCCCACTTGGACCCCAAACTTAATGATATTATGTTTAAGATGTTTGGAAACCCAAAACAAATAGTCCAGTAGATCTCACCTATAAAACAACATTTCACTATAAAACGGCTTACGAGAAAACAAAATGTGTGCGTGTGTGAGCTGCAGTCTGTGATACTTAAGAGTTATAAAAGGAAAGTTTTGTTGATATTACTTATTTTACTAAGACTCTTTCTCCCCTGTATTTGTGAACATATGGTGAGGAATATGGATGACACGGTCTTGCAATGCTTAGTAGATTTTGGCCATTTGTTGGAATTTGTCTTTGTCATTGTCATTCAGAAAACAACTGGTTAGGATATCTATAATTGGGAAAAACTTCACATGTTTGTGAAATATATTACTAAAAACCATGGGCATAGGAGTCCTAAAAAATATGGGGGGGGGGGGGGGGGGTGATAATTAAACTTTACTCCTAGGATAGGAAGCAGGGGTGCTGCTTCGGGGGGGGGGGGATAACATTTTCATATGAAAGACATACTGCTCCATAGTGCCCTCGAGTGGGCAGCTTTGGTGATGCATGGTTAAGTTTAATTTTGCTATTTTTTGCGTCCCCTATTCATTTAATTTTGGGGGCATTTTCCCCCATTCCCCCAAGTTCCTACGCCCCTGCTAACAACATTATGAGCTATGTAACTCATGAGCATAAAACATTTTGTTATTATTATTATCCTTTATTTGTAAAGCGCCAACATATTCCATAATGCTATACAGGGGTTAAGTACAAGACAAAAAACATATTAACACAATGCAAAGAATTAAGGGACCTGTCCTTGAGCTTAAAGTCAAACGTATACAATGCTTTCTCTAAAGCATCTTAAAAGATTGAAAACTGCCAGCCTAAGATGGGTTTACCCGTGATACAATCAGAGTCATCTAAATATAAGATTTTCTCTTAAATGCTTTTATGCTTGTGTCTTGCATACCGCCCAATGTGGTTATTTTGTTACTTTTGTCACATACTTCTCAAGCATGTGAAGTTTTCACTAAACTACAGTGGACATTTAAGATCTGACGTCTGTAAGGTCTAAATTAACTAAAGGTCAGGTTGGTGGTGAGATAAATGATTGCAAAGTTTGCGGTTCTCTTGTTTCTTAAGATTCACTTATTATAAAAGCAGAGAGACAACAAGCACAGAGTTGTGATACTGTTATCTATTGCAAAGCCTTGTCCTTAGTTATTGGTAATAGTACATGACAAGTAGTATAAGGTAAATAAAAAAAACAATCCCAAATACATGTTTTTCCTTCACTGTGGGATTGATTGCAATAGAAGCTGTAATAAATTGCACATATGTGTCGGATTAACACTTTTTACTGTAATTTTGCATTATAGACGAATGGGACATATATATGTTTTATACTTATAGGCCTCATTTCCCATGTTATGTCTTTTTATGTCTTCTACCTTAGATTGCTACAGATAGATTGATAGACAGATAGACAGACAGACAGATAGACACATATATAGATAGATAGATAGATAGATAGATAGATAGATAGATAGATGATAGATAGATAGATAGATAGATAGATAGATAGATAGATAGACACAGACAGATAGATAGACAGATAGATAGATAGACACATAGATAGATAGATAGATAGATAGATAGATAGATGATAGATAGATAGATAGATAGATAGATAGATAGATAGATAGATAGATAGACACATAGATATATATATAGATAGATAGATAGATAGACACATAGATATATAGGTAGATAGATAGATAGATAGATAGATAGACACAGACAGATAGATAGACACAGATAGATAGATAGACACATAGATAGATAGATAGATAGATAGATAGATAGATAGATAGATAGATAGATAGATGATAGATAGATAGATAGATAGATAGATAGATAGATAGATAGATAGATAGACACATAGATATATAGATAGATAGATAGATAGATAGATAGATAGATAGATAGATAGACACATAGATATATAGGTAGATAGATAGATAGATAGATAGATAGATAGATAGATAGATAGATAGATAGATATACACACAGATAGATAGACAGATATACACACAGATAGATAGACAGATAGATGGATAGATTGATAGATAGATAGATAGATAGATAGATAGATAGATAGATGGATAGATTGATAGATAGATAGATAGATAGATAGATAGATAGATAGATAGATAGATAGATAGATATACACACAGATAGATAGACAGATAGATTGATAGATAGATAGATAGATAGATAGATAGATAGATAGATAGATAGATAGATAGATAGATAGATAGATAGATATACACACAGATAGATAGACAGATAGATGGATAGATTGATAGATAGATTATAGATAGATAGATATACACACAGATAGACAGATAGATGGATAGATTGATAGATGATAGATTGATAGATAGATAGATAGATAGATAGATAGATACATAGATAGATAGATAGATAGATAAATATACCGACATCAAGGTACAGCAAGGCTGTCATTTATATAGGTTTCAAAAATGTATGTTGCTGCCCATTTATTGACACTTCCACCTTTACTGCATCTGTCCCCAAGAGCTCTCCAAATGTAATATCTTATTCTATCAGATCCAATGTCTTCCTACGTCAGGTAATACTGTAGAATAAGCAAAAAAACATTTTAGGCAGGTCATTAAATAGGAGCAGAATGTGTAAAAAGAAGTATATGTGGAACCTGAACAAGCATTAGGGAATATGGGCCTTAAAGTGCCCTTTCATTCAGTGATGTCCAATCTATCTGAGATCAGATCATTGCAGGTAGTCGTCTATTTTATAGGAGTTAAACCCACTCAGAAATATTCTCTAATATATCAGTCAGACTGATAATACAGAACTGGAAAGAAAACAGGTAATGAAAGGCAAACAGCGACCCCCCCCAGCCATTTGGGTCATGCCAGTGAGTAGGCACAGTAAGTATGGGTCCAAATATATCTTTTGAAAGATCAATCCCAAGAGTAATTTGCATATATGAAAATAATAATATTTTCCCCTATAAAACCAACTTATATGGAGGTAGAACTTCCCATTTAAATAGAAAAATATTGAAGAAACTGTGATAACAAATGTATTTAATTCATTTAAACACATGTATTGAAATTTATCAAAATGTATTTGAAATACTATTTCCTTAAACTATTAATCAAAAATTATGATTATTTTGGTTTATTTTCATTTTTAAAATAACATATACAGTAGTCACATACATACGTTGATTTCTTTTTCATGGCAAATAAGTAAAAAATATCAAATGGATACATAAAACAGGAAGAATAAAATACACCACAATGCTAGAAAGCATTGTACAGCTCTCCACCCTTCTCCAACACTGGGTGGTTAAAAAATAAAAGCTTAAGATTCCATTAGTCACGCTTGTTTGAACCAAAGTAAAGAATACTAAAGTTAATGTCTGGAGCAAACTTATGTCCCCAAAATATTCAGTTGTGAAACATATATATAAACAAATAGAACTGGAATAACTTGGTAAAAATACAAACTACAAGTATTTCAATAAATATATATATATATATATATATATATATATATATATATATATATATATATATATATATACAGTATCTCACAAAAGTGAGTACACCCCTCACATTTGTGTAAATATTTTATTATAACTTTTCATGTGACAACACTGAAGAAATGACGCTCTGCTACACAGTGTCTCGTCAGTGAGGTGCAGCTGTACTCCCTAAGGCCCAGTGAGCAAGGAGTCCACGTCTGGTGCCCTATCACCCATAAGGTGAGGAAAATGTATGCAAATAGAGTAGAGGTGCTCATCTGAGAACGAAAAATACCTCAGACGGTTTTTTCTATAGGTCTGATTACCTACTCAGAGAGCACCCCCCCCCCCCCAGTGAAACTGATCCAATTGTGGGGGGAGAAAAAGTATTATTTCCTGATGCCAGTAACTGGCAAACAGATTACTCCCTGGACCAATACTCCAGATTGAATCATACATTTCAATTTTAACATGCAACTTGTAGTTCAACTACTGCTAAACAATTGTTTTTTAATATTTATATTTTATATTGCCAGCTACGCAGTAGTAATATAACAATAGGTCAACTTTGAATGAATGAGTATTGTAAACCATTACATAATGCTTTGTAACATGCAACTTGGAGTTAAAACTATTGGTAAACTACAGAGGTATTGAATCTAGAGGAAGGCAAACAGACCCCCCCCCTCCCCCCAGTGAAATGTATCCAATTGTGTCAAACTGGTGGTCAGATTACTCCCTGGATCAATACTCTCAATTTAATTATACATTTAAATTTTCCAACAAATGATCATCCTCCTACTAACATGAATCCTTAATTACATACAATGAAACAACTTTCCACACCTTGTAAAATACAATTTTAACATTTCAAACATTAACTTAATGTAATAGTATTTAAACTGGAATTTTATGAAAATACAATGTAACTGTTTTGTGGGGCCAAAACTGCCAAAAGGCCACTTCCAAGACATTCCAATATTCTGCTTTGTCTACGGGATATAACCACTGTTTATTCTTGTTCTTATTTTTTCACTTGTTTTTTGTTGTTCTTGTAGTTATTGAAAATGGCCAATAGAGTTTCCTATGTGAAATAATGGTTCTCTAAAAAAATAATTGTCCTCGGAGTATAAATCACTGTTCTCTATGTTTTTTGCCATTTTATACAGTTTCCTATGTGAAATAGTGGTCCTCTAAAAAGAGTCTGAGTGACATCAAAGTTCGTCCTCAAAATAAAACCACTGTTCTCTATGTTTGTTGTTTTTTTTGTGTGAATTTGCCCTTGAGATTAAAGCACTTTTTCTTTTCTTTTTCAATTTTTTTTAAACATCTGTTGTATTGTTATCCTTTTTTGTAATTTAAGTTACAGCACCTCATAGTAGACAATGTTTTTTGTAAAAATCCGGCCATCATCTAATAAATCACCCTGATTTATTTTTCAATATAAGCTTTAATTTCCCCTGGATTGTTGCATCTTGAAAATGCAACATAGAGTTGTCCGTGTGCAAACACAGGTTCCTGTAAGAAAATACCAACAGACTTGAAAGTTTGTCCTTGGGATTTATTTATGGTCATAACAAATGCCATGATGATGGGAAACAGTTGCAAAATATGTAGTGGCATTCCAGAGGGAGTTAAAGAATTGATAAATTCCGTACTAAAGTTAGATTCACTGTCTTTGTCATCAGCCAGAACCGAATCTGCACTGAAATAATATTTTTTGGGTGCATTGATTAATTTTTTAATTTTGTTATTTAGATTCAAGGCATCTATATTTTTTTATGTTAATATCACTTTGTTTGCAACGTCTGAGTAATCCTCGTTATGAATAGTATTTAGAAAGATTGCTGATATTAATGATTCTTTGCAAATCATTTCTGATGGAATTTTAACAGTATCATCAGGTAGATTAGATATTTTTGGATGTTTTCCTTCTCCAATTTGAATTAGCCAATCATTGAATTGAGATCTCATATTTAGTTCTAATTTCAGGTGTGTAAATATTTTCCACAGTTTACTTGTCTTTATACATGTTTTGACGATGTCAGTCCTATTTCCATGTAGCACAACAGGTAATGTCTGCCTAAAATCTACTCCTAACAACATCACCTTTCCCCCAAATGGCAAATCATTATCCATAACTTCTTTTAATAATCGATCAATACATTGCAGGGCATGACACAACATCATTGTTGCCTCATCTATTATAATTAATTTACTTTGTTTATAGTTTAATGAATTCATTTGAATATCCGACATTGATGTTTCTAAAATAGGAACTGGCAGTTTAAATCCACCATGCACAGTTCTCCCATCTTCTAACAATAGTGCCACAATTCCAGTTGTTGCAAATGGCATTGCTATTTGACCCTGTGTTTAAATGAAACTCATCAATAAATTATATAGATACGTTTTTCCTGATCCACCAGGTCCATCTAGATAAAAATAACGTTCTTTGAGCATGTCATCATCTATTGCATTTGTGATGGCGTTAAATGCTTGCAATTGTAATGTATTTAAAGTTGCAATTTTTTCTTGGGTTTTTTGGTTTTCAAGCTCAGTGTCATAGTCTTCAAAGTTTGAGTCCTGGATCAGGCAGAATAAAAGTTTCATAATTCAATCCATGACAAATAAAGACTTCTTGAATTTCCCTTAATGCTTTTAATTGCGCAAAAGTCTCATTGTAACGTTTCAAAAAGTCTTCACACATATTGTATTTAAATGTTTCCCGCAAAGCTAATGCATCAGGTACATTGCAAAAGATGCAAATTAATGCAAATGGTTCTTTTATTTGCTTTGGCATTTGACATAGTGCTGCTTCCTCGAGACATCTCTCCCATTCCGTATCATCTGCCAGGAAGTTTTGATGTCTTACAGCTAATTGGAAAGTATCATAAACTATGTCATTGACTGTGCATAAATGTTCATAACTTTGTGCACCGGGAACATGTAAAAGAAGTAATCTTAAACTGAAACGTTCAATGTCTTTTGCACTATCGGTATAAATTCTGGGGATCATTTTATTTGTATCTTTTTTCATTGTCACCATTGGCCATTTACAAAATCATAGTGATATGGAATCTCAATGTATAAAACTTGTCTAGCCTCAGTGTCCTCACAATTTAATCGAAACCAAGCAGTAAGTGTTGTTGCTCTGTTTTCATTTTGGGCTATGGCATTTCTTTCATTCCCTGCAGTAAAGGAAACAAACTGACTTTGTGGCAAATGAACAGCTAATTGATACACAGCATGTGAAGGATCATGCTTCTCAAATTTCGAAAGATGCCACATTGCTTCTGGAGCACTTACATAGCGAGCATTTAAATAACATGAAAGTTCATCATGTAAAATTGGATTGTTTTATTCATTTTGTGCACCTTGCACAACAACAGTTGCTGCACCATATCCTTTGTATATATATTTATACACATATTTTATGGATTTGATAGAAGTGCAAGATTCCACATTTTTATGTGCATTGTACTTCATCAGCAAATGTGGATTGTATTATTCGTGGCTATTATTTGGCCACGAATAATAGCAGTTTGTCCTTCTCTTCTTTTATACAAAGGGTATCCATAACAGCATAAGTTTACATTTGAAATTGTTTTGGGAAATCTTTTGTGCATTTTTTATTTTCCATACATGGTTAATTTGGTTTTATATCTCCACATGGACCATGAATCATTTGGTGTGTTACAATGTCATAAAGTTTGGAATATTTTTCTGGATGTGGCAGTTCAGCACTAATCACTGAATCCACTCTCTGCAGTATTCAATGTATCTTTTTCTTGTAGGATTAAAAGTATGTGTGCATGTGGCAGGCCTCTTTTTTGAAATGCAATGGTATAAACAAAAGCCACACATTTGCCAAATAACTGTGCTTTTGTTATATCATATATTAATGTATTTAGTTTTATTTTGAATACTCTAGCCACTAAATCTGGTCGATCAGAAGTATTTTGTCCAAGTTTCAAAATGTCCTTGATCTCTGGCCATTGTGGATTACATGTGAATGTAATCAATACATTTGGTTTTCCAAATGTTGTCACAATAGCCATGGCATCTTTGTATCTTTCTTGATAATTGTGAGGAGATCCTTGGAAAGTGAATGCCAAACCATTGCTGTTTGTAGCCAATTCAGTGACATAATCCATCAATCCACAATATTGTTCTATGCTAAGTTTGTTTTGTTGAAATTTGATAACATTTTGATTATTAGCTTCGACTTGTAGATATGAATGAATAGTCCATTGTTGTGTGAGTTTCCCCCCACATAAAATAGGATTAAAATTATCCCGAATAGCAGTTTGTGCCACTTTATATTTCAGCATAGAAATATTGTTTCTAACACAAACTTTACTATTGGGATAACTTTGCAATTGTAATTTTGGTTGCCATCCTGGCTCACCCTTTGGAAAGAAAATGGGATATATCACTGAATCCAAATTACTACCTAATATATTTATGTTTATAAAAGGTTGCTCTTCATTGCGTGGATATATTCTAATATCTCGCTGAAAAGGTGGTTCACCATCTTCATTTTTAAAGACCATGGCAACCTAATTTACTGTTGGTAAGTTATACCGTCTTTGATCAGTGTTGCAATCTCTTTTTAAAACCATATTTACTCTTGGCATTGTCAATTGATGTCTTTGAGCATGTTGCTGTTGTTCTTTTTCAACCTGTGCTTATTGTTTGTATGCTTGACTGTATGGGTTGTTTGCCATAATTTTATCCAGCTGTTCAAAGACTATGGGTAAGCATTGTTTATTTTCAGGAAGCATCATCCGTTGTTCAACAGCTTCCATTGTATCTAGGACATATAACTGTGCACATTTCTTTTGCCCTCTTGCTTGTGGGTGTAAATGTGAAGTCCGGTGGTAACTTTGTCCTTGTACTTTAAAACAGTACGGGCCATGTTCTGGCACATTTTCTGCTAATGTTGCACCCATTGAAGCAAATTAAATTGCACTGTTATAAGACCTGATGTGTTTTTTTTAAATTGCTATAATTTGGAAATGTTGGATCATGTATTATACTTTTTAAATATTCTGGAAATGTGTGCCTTTCTGGAAGTCTTACCCTTCCTTTCTGAAAGCAACTAATAAACTCTCCATCAGTTGGTCTTTCCTTCAGAAAACGATAGGCTCTACTAAACTGACAAATCACATTGAGTAATGCACAATAATGACTCTCTACTGGTAGTGCTGTAAATAAGGGACTATCCTGAGCTTCCTGAACACAAACATCATTACAAGTTTGTATATCAACATTGGTGTCATGTATATCAAGATTGGTCTCATTAGGCAATATTTGGTCATTAGGCAACGTTTCACAGACATTATGTTTTTTACTTTTTCTTTTCTTTGTAGCTCCGTCACACTCAGTTTGTCCTTTTTCAGTCATTTTTCTTTTATTGGCAAGTCTCTGTAAGTCTTCTTCTCTTATTCTTTGTGAAGTCTTGGGCAACTGTGCATCTCTCCGTCTTTGCTTCCGTTCTCTTGACATCCTTTTCCGTTCTTTCTTTTCTTCTGCGTTGTCTGCCATTGTAATCTGTAATTGTAAATACAGGCATTTTAGTTTCAATTGTAATGTTTTCTTATGTAGCAAACAATAGCAATCATAACATTACTAATATGTATTTTTGACTTTCCTGAAGTATTAATGGATGGAGTTATTTTCCACCTTGTGATGGTCTTGTAGCTGTGGCCTTTTATTTCTTCAAATCTGTAAGATATATTGTGTTTTTTATTGTACATATTGTTTTCAACTTTCATCAATGCAGAACCTAAAGAGCTGTAATCAAACACCGAAATTACCTTGAAAGGGCACTCCGACCCCAGGGCGCACACCAACAGCCCGCCGACAACTGTGCGGCAGAAAAGAGTGCGCCCTACAACTGAGTGCCAACCCTCATCCCATCACCCGTAACCATCACTGACACTCACAGTAATTTCAAAGAGCAGCCCCCAGAGCTGTGAGATGGGTTGAGACAGAGAGGTGCATGAAGAGATCGCAGTGAGGATCTGAGAAAGAGAGAGGGTCTGAGAGAGAGAGACAGAGAGGGCTGGAGAGATCACAAAGAGGGACTGGAGTGATTACAGTGAGGGCTGGAGAGAGGGAAAAGAGGTGTTGGGAGAGAAGGAGGGGAGCTTGGAGTGTGAGAGAAATATGGTGGGGAGAGAAGTTGAGGAGAGTGGAGATAAAGGGGCTGGGGAGAGTGATGAGTGGTAATGAGGTGTTCTGATGGAGCATAGGGGAGTGCAGTGAGGAAGGTAGAGCTGTTTTCTGAGGGAAGACCCCTGAATGCTCATCCAAACCCATTAATCTCCCCCAAAGAACATCTGAGTGGGATGCAGTGTGGCGCTATAAGGTCAGGGAGCCGTTGGTGCGTGCATCCATCAGCGCGATGGTGACGGCGTGCTGTTGGTGAGCGCGCCATGGTCATGCTACCACCGGAAAGGCATGTGTAATTTTATCATTAAATTAATTCATTAATCAATCATGGTCTGAAGTTAAATTGGCATACATGAAAACATAAAGAGCTAGCCATAAAAAAAGTGTAATAATTAATAAGGAATTAATTAATAAATTAATATACGTTAATTAATTAATCACTAACTGTCATCAATGCAAATCATAAAGAGCTAATCATGTTTTCCTAAAGAACGGCATCATTGCAATGTAAATTGCATATCCAAACACAAACAGCCATGAGCAAACTGTAAAATGACCTGAAAAGGATTTTTAATTTTTGGATTCAAGTAATTAATTAATGAATCAAACAATGTATGATTTTTAATTGGCATACATTAAAAGGTAAATAGCTAAGCATCTAATGTATGTATTTATAAATAGGGTCATTCTAATTTATTTTATTTTTTTTAATTATTAATGAATAATTCATTAACAAATTAATATACCTTAATTAATGAATCAATAACTGTCATTAATGCAAAACAAAAACAATTAATCATGTTTTCCTAAAGGAGGGCATCATTAAATCATATACCTGTAAAGTTGATGTAATTGCAGATGAAATGCTGCAGAGCTCACTTCTCAGTGCTCAGGCAGATGCAGAGATGAGCAAACTGTAAAATTACATGAAAAGCATTTTTAATGTTTGTATTCAATTAATTAATTAATCAATGAAAGTATGATGTTTAATTGGCATACATGCAAAATGTAAAGGCCTAAGCACCGATGTATTCATAAATAAAGGAAGTATACAATATGAAATATAGCAGGTGTCAGAGCATAATAAACTGATGAAAATATTTAACTGCTTTCAGGGTCCTATCCCTGTCAGCCAATGAGCAGTAATACAGATAAATAAGTGCAGTGTAAAATATGCATTAGCATAATAAACCAATGTAAATATCTAACTATGAATTAATATATTTTTTTATAATAATTAATTAATTAATAAATTAATATACTTTATTAATTTGTAATTAATATGCAGCAATCAATATCCTGAAGAGCTAACAATCTCTTTGGATTTTCCTGCAGCAGAAAATTTACAGTTGGACTGTTTGTCACCTGAGGAGGAAGTGTTAGCAATTTGCAAACTACAGTATATATAGCCTGTGTGCGTGAAGCAAAACTGTCTGTTTATAGAGGAAACCCCCCATTTCAGATTTGTAATGTTGTTATTTGCAAGTTAGTGTTGTAAAATGGAGGCGATTGTCTAAGTCTTACCTTCCTCGCGAGCATTTTGAGTCCGTCGTAATGGTACATTTTGAACATTGTACGTGCCTGGCGGTGAGTTGCGTGCTACGCCCTTGTTTTGCCTCGTTCTCATTTTTCTCAGCTGCCATTTTTTTTCTCGCTTAGCCGATTTCTAATCTTTCAAAAATGCCAAATATGCCTCAAATTAACTTGAAACCTCACTCACATGCTCCTCCTGTACTGTGTGCGAGTTTATAAATTAATTTGAAACATATTTATGTTACATGTTTGTTTTTCGATTTCCGCGGTTCGGCCGTTAAATTCCTATTTTTGCGAGATCAGATTTTTTGCCCCCGAGATCCTGAGGTCGGAATTTTTTTTCTAAGTCCCGCATTCCTCAACTGCTTCCAGCCGCGTGCGTCAATTACTCAACTGCTCGCCTCGCAAAGCAATGAGCGCCTTTGGAATGCTTCAATGCCTCAACGGCTCGCTTCGCTTTGCGAGGCGAGCAAGCCCGATGACAACTCGCAGTTTGATGACTATTATATGTGATATATATATATATATATATATATATATATATATATAAATATATAATTAGTTAATTAGATAAACAAAACAAAAAACAAGTGGAAGGCACGGAAATGGAACCTATGACTTACCAATGAACAAAAACACTTTAAAACAAATTACGTACCACTGCACCACCACATTCTGCTCTCAAATGCAATGTAACTCTATAATACAATATGTAACAGTTACAGACTCCAGTCTCATTATTTATGCAAAGTCTTGTGGGACAGCTTTAATGGTGAAAATATAATGACAATATCTAAGTCAACTTTAAAAATGAAATCACATTTTCCACATGATTTTCCACCCTCCAACTTATGGTGCAGAGCACATTTGGCAACATTTGTGGTTCTTTAGGTTGTCCATTATTACATTTTGTTTTATACCATTGAGAAAGAAGATGCTGTCAAATGTTTGGATATAAAATATCAGACCTAGTTTAGCTGTGATACAGTTAAGGATTTAATGTACTGAACTGTTATTCCTTTTACTGCGCACAAAGCTGTTTTTAGCATGTGCCAGATCCAAGCTTCTCTTTTAGGGCTGAAGTTTCCAAGTTATTAACAAGTTTTGCTTTTTACAGCAAAGCTTGCCAGGGTCACGCTTTTTCGGTGGTCTAATAATTTCCAAGCAGCAAACTTTGAAATCTAAAACCAAAGCCAAGAGAACCATAGATTTGTCTATTTCCTTTATTCCCCATCTCATTTCCCATTGTGAAATGTTTTCTTACCCCATGTTCACCCAGCATGTGAAGGGTCCACCCAGCGGGCCAGAACTACCTTGGTTTTATTGAGACTGTGGAACCCTCTGTATGAGAATGCAAAGATGAGACACGTCTGAAAGACTGTGGGTGGTTAGAGCTATGTCAAGGTATATATATTGTATAATATATTGTATAGCCATGTCTAGGTTCATATAATGTCTGCATAATATATTATATAGCATATCACGTCCATATATTGTGTAATACATTATATAGATATGACTAGGTTCATATATTGTGTAATACTGTGTGAGGAATCTTTATGTGGACCAAGAAGCCACAGTGAGAACCGAACATGGAACAATAGAATGGTTCAAGATCAGTAAAGGAGTGCAACAAAGTTGTATATTGTTACCTTATTTATTCAAATTATATACGCACATTTGTGGACAAATCCAAAGCCAGAGTTAATATTGCTGGGAGAAATATCAACAACCTCAGATATGAGGATGATACTAGTCGTGTGGCTGAAAGTGAGGAGGAACTAAAGAACTTATTGATAAGGGTGAAAGAAGAAAGTGCAAAAATTGGTCTGCTGCTCAATATTAAAAAGAGGATCATGGCAAACAGCAATCTAAGTTTCTGGCAAATAGACGGGGAATAAGTGGAGGCAGTGACAGAATTTATTTTCTGGGATCCAAGATCTCTGCAGATGGTGACTGTAGCCATTAAATTAAAAAGTGTTTGCTTCTGAGGAATGCTATGGCAAGTCTGGACAATCTATTATAAAGTAAAGATATTATACTATTAACAAAGGTCTGCATAGTAAGAAATATGGTATTCTCAGTCTGGGGTAGACACATTTGTTTGGATGAAAAACTCAGTGGTATTTTTCAATTGTATTGTATTCATCTTTTTATCACATTGAGAAAGTTTCTTATTAGAGAGAAACGCGTTTGTGAGTGTTATATATTTTTCTTTATTTAATTCATCTGATTTTACACAGCTTTGTCTGGGGATTTATTATACTTCATTTTTTATCTATTCATTTTTGTTATATAATTTTTTTCCACTACTCATTGGGACCTAGATTGGTTTATTCCTGTGTATGTGTGAGAGATAGGGGAGATTTATTGATATAGATGTGTGGGAAGAGACATGCATCTTAAGGGCTATACCACTTAAAAGGGTATATGCTTCTTCAAGGGGGCTTGATATGAACCTAGTTCAAACCTACCCCAGCAGAATCATGTAGTTCCTGTTCTCTGTGGCACAAAAGACGGCTTCTGAAGAGGTACAGGCAGAGAATACTGCATACAGGTTACTAGTGGCCCATGGCTTCTGAAGAGGTACAGGCAGAGAATACTGCATACAGGTTACTAGTGCCCCATGGCTTCTAAAGAGGTACAGGCAGTGAATACTGCATACAGGTTACTAGTTCATGTGTAGCCTCGTAGTGGTTGATTCCCCTTTACATCCTAAATACACACTATACAACACTAGGCCCCGTTTCTCAGGATCGTGGGATATCTCCTATGCGTCAAGCTTCTTGATTTGCATGATTTCATCTATAAGTGCCAAGTGGCTTTGCATGTGACAACTTACCTCTGTTTACGAGGTTACTAAATGTGAGTGCAAATTCCTTCACTATTGTACATGTATATTTGTATAACATGTAACACTTTTTATGTTTTATGTTCATGTGTGTAGATTCACTTAAATACATTTTATTGATCTGTACTAGGAGGTGGTTGTGCGCTTCTTGTCCCCTCCCTTCTTGCATTATATATAAGTTCTGCAATGACCAGTACTTCTTCAGAAGCAGCACACCGCCGTGTGGCAAGAGCGTTTATCCATAACCATCATTTATTTAGACTACCATAATTTATGTATGATTGAGGACGCATATGTCATGTGATATATTATATCGCTATGTCTAGGTTTATATATTATTAAATATATCTATCTATGTATCTATCTATCTATCTGTCTATCTATCTATCTATCTATATATCTGCACTCCCCGCAGAGACTACACAAATAGTTAACTTTTTAAATCTAAAGTAGAATAAGAATGATTAATTCTCTGATGATTTATCTATATATAGACCACGCACACAACACAATTCCTGTAATGACCTGACATACATATACTACAACACATGCTACAGCAGCTGTAATGAATTATTGTGCAATTACTGTAAATATTACGACAACTATTAAATAGAAAAAAATATTTTATTTTGCATATTAACTTAATAGATTCTATCACAAAATTCACTTACAAGTAAAATAGTCAAGTTGAGAGCTATTGCAAAACCACAACACAATTTGCAGGAATGTGCCCTAAAGTTTAATTCTGGGCTACAAAAAGTGCATTCCTGCACAGCTCAGGATTTAGTTCCAGGAGCAGTTTGAGAGAAAGAGGCTCAGAAACAGCAATGTCATGTTCTGATCTGGACACCAACAGGGGATGTCAAAAACCATTTATGTGAGTAGTTCATGTTCCATGGACATACCCCAAAATAACCATGACAGAAGCCATAGCCAGAGCACTAAGTCTAACCCAACTGTTACCACAGCCCTAACTGTGACACACACAATAATCATAGCTCTCACCCAACTCTAACCATAGACCTAACTCTAACTCTGTCTAACCATAGGCCCAACTCTAACCATAATCATAACTAACCGATTTTTAACCATAGCCTTAAGCCTAAAACACATCTAACCACAGATCTAATGCTGACCCAAACAATAACCATAGCCCTAACTCTAACTCACATCTAACCATAGATCGAACTCTGACCATAACCATAGCCCTAACTCTAATCCACATCTAACCATAGATCTAACTCTGACCCAAACAATAACCATAGCCCTAACTCTAACCCACATCTAACCATAGATCTAATTCTGACCCAAACAATAACCATAGATCTAACTCTGACACAAACAATAACCATAGCCATAACTCTAACCCACATCTAACCATAGATCTAACTCTGACCCAAATAATAACCATAGCCCTAACTCTAATCGCCATCTAACCATAGATCTACTTCTGACACAAACAATAACCATAGCCCTAACTCTAATCCCCATCTAACCATAGCCATAACTCTAACCCACATCTAACCATAGACCTAACTCTGACCCAAACAATAACCATAGCCCTAACTCGACCTGACATGGAACCATAGATCTAACTCTAACCCAAACAATAACCATAGCCCTAACTCTAACCCACATCTAACCATAGATCTAATTCTGACCCAAACAATAACCATAGCCCTAACCCTAAAACACATCTAACCACAGATCTAATGCTAACCCAAACAATAACCATAGCCCTAAGTCTAACCCACATCTAACCATAGATCTAACTCTGACCCAACCAATAACCATAACCCTAACTATAACCCACATCTAACCAGAGACCTAACTCTGACCCAAACAATAACTATAGCCCTAACTCTAACCCACATCTAACCATAGATCTAACTCTGACCCAAACAATAACCATACCCCTAACTCTAACCCACATCTAACCATAGCCCTAACTCTAATTTAACTCTTACCATAACACCTTATGCAAGGCTAGTCTTGCAAGCACTCAGCATAGTGTGGGTGCACCTTAAGAAGCATTAGAGGAGTATTACTGAAAGCCACTGAGTGGACTTTAGGATGAGGATTGTGACATCCCGTGGCCCCCTTATTGCTGAACAAACAATTATCTTCAGGGCTACAACCTAGACCTGTTGTAGTCTTGAGACAGCAGGACTGCCCAGATACAACCACTTTATCAGAATGTCCCTATAACACTCACTAGGCTCACCTTATTTATTCCATAACACACAGGCTAATAGATTAACACAATAAACTACAATTAAAAAGGTGTTTGAGAAATAAAACACATTATGAGAGAGCATGCCTGGCCTCTTCCCCTATAAAAGGTTTAATATCCTTACTATATATAGAAACTGTGCGCCAGGAAATTGGCCAAAATAAACTTTCTAATATGATGGCATGGGAAAAAGATGTAGGTGAACCTCTGCACATTGAGTATATATAGTGGATCAGGGGTACAATATAGTGGATCAGGGGTACAATATGTATGTTAGAAAAATTGCAGCAGACTGGTACAGCCATTCTTAGTGGGCATGCCAGCGTGTGGATAGATTCATCGTCTAAAATAAATAGCATTATTAACAATTACCTCTCTCTCAGTGGGCAACGGCCGCCGGTTCTATCTCCTGCCAAATCACTCAATGTACAAAATATCAAAACAAATTAATTGCAAACATATTTGATACTACACATTGATCAAAAGCAGAACACTGAAAACTCTCTACTTTACTTTCCATCACCTAATTAAAGCCAGGTTAATAGTTATGGTCCTCAATAACCCACCATCACTCCACAGAACCTGGACCCTTCGCTACAATATTCCAGAGATGGACAATGATGGATCTAAGAGCCTATCCACCCAGATAGTTAGGGATTCAACAATACAATGTCTGTGCTACTGACAACCTGGCCAGATCCTACCACTATTATGTCCTCCTCACATCTCCCACCTGCTCCCTGCAAAAAAGCATCACATATAATAGTTGTCACACTACGAAACGTCGTCACGCTTTGCATCCCACGCTATGGTATGTTATTGTGCACTGGGATGATCTGATTGTAAACCTTATGTCTTTACATAACATACAAACAAATCTTAAAAAATGCATATAACCATCATCAACCAACCAGAATACATGCGTAACCAACCTCAATATGCATGTAACCAACCAACAGAAAAGCCTTGACATGCAAATAACCAACCTGAACTGTGACAATCTGCTAGGAGCCAACCTCTCCCCAAAAGAGCTATGTCATAAGCATTTTTTCCCATTGACTTTAGATTGGGAGGTAGGCTTCTCTGAGATTGTCCCTATGATGGCCCACCTGGAGGACATCACTTCCCCCCTTACCACCTCTTAAATAGGGTTGTAGTCACTTGGTATTCTGATGATCCTGGAATTGAAGCCAGTCAAAAATAATATATTTATAACCAACCTCAACAGACACGTCTCGACACATACATTACTACCCTGGCATAACCAATCTTAACATGCATGTAATCAACCTCAACATACAAACCTCAACATGTACATAACCAATCATAACACATACACGTGATGAGACTGGTTCTCATGCTCTAAATCACATATTCCCAAATTGTGGTCCATGGGTCACCAGTGGTCAGTGACCTTCACAACTATTAATATTCTGTCGGTCCATCAAGAGCCTTAGCAGCTTTTGTGTAGTCCTTAAAAAAAAAAAAAGATTGGCAAACCCTAATTTTTATTGGAACCACGACACAAGTATCCCTGTTACCCTGCTATCCTTAAACCTAAATCTCAACGTAAATCTAACCCTAAGCCTAACCCAGAGTTTAATTGTAACTTTAATGCCTACGCTAGACTAACAACTGCCTTCTCTAAACCGAACTGAACTACAACCATGACCACCGTCCTAGACCTCTTCCTAACCAGATCTTGTTCACCTAAACTTACCTCTAATCCTAAATCTGTGTCTAAGTTTGTGTTTATTTTTTTCCTTTCTAAAACATGCCCGTTATTAAGTGTAGTTATTCAAAAGACCTTATATAAAGGAATGTAACCCACAACGGTCCCTTAAGTATACTTGTTCAAACATAGTGGTTTTGTTTGTTGAATTTCTCCAGCAATGAAACAGTCAATCTATTTAGGTGATAAACTTGCAAGTAAAATGTACCTTTCTGGGCAATAATTATGAACAGGAAGGTAATTAACGCTGTAATAATTTAATTCCCTTCCTGCAAACTCGTCAGGGGATAATATGCAGTGAAAAGGCAGCTTTGCCCTTACAGCTCCCGGGACTCTGCCCATTGACATAATTTAATGGTTACTATGTTTTTAGTGCATAAAAAAGATTATGTTTTATTACAATGTCAAAGTTTCATTTTGTAATATCCTGTAATTACTATTTTACTTCAAATGTATCTTGTTCAGATATTTACTTATATTAAAGAACCACTATAAGCATATGTTTAAAATCTAATCTTTTTAAAAACTACACTTAAAAATAGGCATATATTTTTTTTTTACAATGTACAGGCTCTAATTTATTAACTTTTATGTGCAATTGTGATGCAGTGGTATCTACCAAGGGCATTAGGAAGTTTTGTGGACTTCACTAGGAATATAATATAATTGTGTATCTACTTACACAGCCACACTACGTTGGCCTGACAGTCTTTTCTCCATATAGACGGCTTTGTCGTTTATGCTTCAAGCATTTGAAAAAGCCGTCTTTACAGCGAAACAGATGTCAGGCTCTGTTTTACTGCCTGTATGCCCACTGCAGTGTAGGGCTGTCTGTGTGTTTAGTGTCCTAGCCTATCAGGGACCATGCCCCAAAAGCATGATGCACAATGCTGCTGAGAGATGGCCACTGATTAGTTAGTATAGGACACAGCACAGCAAGTACTACATAATCAGTGTCTTTATGAGCTGCAGAGGGAAGATCCAAGCAGGTAATTTTTGTTTGATCTTAGGCAGTAAAACAAAGCTTAAAATCACTTCTTCATAAAATAAAGTACATAAAATGAAATACCTAGTAAAACCCAGAAACCTTCCATATCCTTTTAAATGCAGAACCAGTTTCTATCTGCCTAGTGGGAATGTGGCAGCCTAAAATATAAGTGTTTTCAACAGGACATGAAAATAACTTAAAGGTTGTGTTTATCTTTTTTATATTCTCAAAATGTTTTGTGCTCACTATCAGTTGTAGTTCTTTAAAAAAATGGTAAATAAGGGGGGATTTACTAAGGATCCTGACAAGTGCATCACTTGATTTACTATTACATATGGGGAATATTTGAGATCCCAGCCACTCTCGGGTCATCTCAACCACTTGAGAGACTTGGTAAATTCACTCCAATTGTTTTTATCACATCTGTCTCATAAACTCAGGCTTTAATAGGCTCAGGCTATGGGCTATGAGGCTCTATCTGTGCACAATTAGGCCCATGATTTTAAGCACCCGCAATCCCCCCTCAACCCCCCTCATGTACAGCCGTAACAAAGTGTGTGATTTAATAGACTAATAAAGTTTACAAATCAACAGCTGAATTGTTTCCATAGTCCCAGAAATCAGGTCCCATTCAGTTTACTAGAAAAATCTTTATTTTCTACACTTTTTCCATTATTTTACAAATACCCAATTCTGTTACTTGGAAAAATGGGCATCTGTTTCCAGGTTTTAACGCTGTGATATCTCTTGAGACTAATGTGAAAAATACAGTCAATCCCTAAAAGGTAACGAGTTAGATGATAAATAAAATAAAAGGTGTATTTATTGTGAAAAGGTCCTAGTTAATGCAAAAGTGGATATATATATATATATATATATATATATATATATATATATATATATATATATGTGTGTGTGTGTGTGTATCACAATAAATATGGCACTTAAAACCAAGTGAAAACAATGTTTTGCATTTTTAAAATTGATGCATATTTTACTTTTTATGAATTTTTCCTCCAACTTCCCAACCACAAAGCTTCCTACCCTGTTTTGTTTCTGTAGGTTTTGAAATTTCCCAAAATCCAAAATATTTGCTAATACACATGTACTTTCACTTCTAGGTGTCTTGAGACATAATAATTTCCAATGAAAAAAAATCTGAAATGTATTATGTCAGTGAAGATAGTATGTTAGCATTTATACGAAACTTGTAATTTATGTCCCTTTCAGGACCTGAGAGCTTTTCAGGTGTTTCAGTCTATCAGTATCATAGAGTAATCACATTGAGGGCTGTAACACTGCAGCATTTACAGAAGCAGAGCTGCCTCCAAGGTCCAGGAATCAAAGGCAGGATTTTTTACTTTCTTCCAATTATTACCTATAGTCCTTCAGAGGACCATATGGTAAATATGGGGCAACTTCAAGAAGCAACAAAGCACTGGAAGAAAAACAAATGATATCCTTATCTAATTATGTTAGGAAGAGACTGATATAGATCCAGTATCTACAAATAGAATTAGCGCAGTCTTCGTGAAGCAAGCGTCAGACATGGTGGGAATTATTTTAAATGGCTTATCCCATAAACATATTTTTTTTTTGTTATCTCCTCTCTCTCGTCTTCAGAATTTTCTTAAACTAAACCTGCTCCCAAAATATTACTTCAAACGTCTCTTAATAAACGTCTGTATAAAGCTTCAGATCACCTGCACCCTTAATATATATTCAGCCTGTGTACCCGCTCACATGGGGCATATTTCAGTTTTATGCTGCCCTAGGCCCATTCTGATTGGTTCGCCCTCCAATAATCCAGTTACTACTCCTCTTTTGCACCGCTGCTGTCACTTTAAGGAGGGATATAGGCGGTTCAGGACGAGATACGGTCCTAAGACCGTCTTTAGGTCGGATTTGTGTGTAACTCGGATTCCGGATGAATAATAATACTAACAGTACTATAATGGCTCATATGTGGTATTAATAATACAGTGTAATTCTGTAATAATTATAATACCCCTGTACTGTGATAATAAGTGTGCTCTTTCTTTTAATTCAAACAAACAGAACATAAAAAAAAAACTCGTACAAAATGCCTTGGGAGATGTTCTTAAGTACAGGCCGTCTGTAAATCGGGTCATCTTTAACCCAGTTGACCTCCTGTAGTATTTGGACAGAATAATCGGTTTCCCTGGGTATACCACTTTAAGACACATGCTGACCCCAGTTGATTACAATACCAAAGAAATTAGCCAAGTGACGTATTTGTTGCCCTATGCCCACTGGGGCTTTATGTTGCTCTGGTTACACCCGCTGTATTGCTGTGAGATGCCAAGTCAAGTGGGGTCTCTTTTGAGACATAGGAAGCCGGGTCATCCATTTCAATAGACAGCAGTCTCCAAAACCCTCAGGATGAGGAAGTCATTTTGCAGGATGAGAGATGTGATTTAAAAGAACCTCTCAACCAAGGGAATGGTCTTGAGCAGCAAAGGAAACGCGCGCCAGACAGAAGAGGCCGCGTGATAAGTGTTACAGGAAGTGAGAGCTTGAGACAGTGCAAGGAGTGGGACAGGGACATCCGAGAGTGATCTAAGGGGCATCCACTAAATGGCAGAGGGCTGGGGGGTTATGGGGGCCATGCAGCCTTTTAACTATGAATTATACATCTCGAAATGACCTGTCACAGCCAAGGTGATCCCTCTAACCCAGACAAGACAGCCCAGCACAAGAACAAAGAGAGGCTTCCGGAAATGGGGGACATTTCTCTATACTAGGTCTTGATAAGGAATTGCTTTGAATATTGGGTCAGATTCACTAAGCTTCACAGAGGCAAGGAAGGTTGTCTGATGTCTATGGACCTCATTGCAAACACAAACGTATATTTTATAGTATTATTATTATAATTAATCTTTATTAATAACACGCAAACATATTCTGTAGCGCTAAACAGGGTACAGATTGTAACAAATTACAAAAGAATGGTTTGCGATTGAAGACTAGCAAACTTACAGCCTAGAGCAGGGGTGGGCAAGTTTGCTCCTGGAGAGCCCCACTCAGGCCAGGATTTGAGGATATCCCTGCTGCGTACCAGGGATTAAATCGCTTCTTCAGTCATCCTGATTGAATCACTTGTGCACAGAAAGCATATCCTCAAATCCTGGCCTGTGTGATTCTCTCCAGGACTGAACTTGCCCACCCCTGGTCTAGAGGGTTTGGGTGAGGTATAGAAAGGTGAGGTACAATATATTGCACATATTAAGGCTGAATGTTATAGATGAGTTTTTAGTGAGGTTTTGAAGGATTTGAGGCAGGAGGATAGTCTAGTGGAGCGAGGCAAGGAGTAGATATTAACCAAAAAGGCCTATCCAACCTGCCTATTCTGTCCATCTAAATACCTGCCCCAATTTGGCATCTGATGACGTTATCCCAGGCATGCTTACATTTTATTAACAGTGTTTGACCCGACCACTTTAATGTAAAGGCTTCTCTATCTATCTGTAAGGTGGTACTTCTGCACAATACCCTCTAACTTCATATAGCGACTTCTTGTTCTTACCTGATTTTCTGGAAGATATTTCTCTCCTGAACTGTATTAAATCTCTCATACCCCGCTCCCTTCTGGCCTCTAAACTTTACATATATAATATATAATATACTGGTGTATCTATATACATTTATGTACTTTTATTTTACTACCTAAAATAAAACAAATAGTCCATGTATGTGTCTGCCCACTGCAGCTCATGAAGACACAGACTCTGTACTATAGGGTGTCCCGTGTCTCATACTAACCAATCAGCGACCATTTCTCAGCAACATTTAACTGAGACATGGTCCCTGATAGGATAGGACACTACACTGCACATCTAGTGCTTCATAGTCTGTGTCTGCATACGCTGCAGTGGGCAGACCAATACAGGAACTATTAGCTGCCAGTGATTGGCCAAAATGAATTATGAATTTTATGCCAATTATAGCAGTAATTTCCAGAGGTATTAACTCTCAAAATCAACTGCTTGCAAACTTTAAGGTAAGTTAAATGTTTATTTTGATATTTTTTCATGCAAAAATGTTTTCCTACACTACTGATTCTACTCTATCAGATGCATTCATAATCCATGAAACTTAAATATGCCCTTAAGAGAGCAGTGGAGGATGGAGAATTGTCTTAGTAATGTAGCATATAGTGGGGAGATGTATCTTATAAGACCACAATGGACTTTATATAAATACATATCATAGGTGATAAATTCTTCTTTATCCTGCCCTCTCTTTCATTCCTCATATAAATTCACAATTACATTTCTAATTCATTCTCTCATCATATCCCTCCTTGCTGGCCTCCCCATCTCCTGTCTGTTACCGCTCCAATCTATAATGAACGCCTCCGCTAGACTCATCTACGATACCCAAAGCTCGGTGTCTGCAGCACATCTCTGTCAGTCACTCCACTGGCTTCCCATAACCACCAGAATAAAATAAAACATCAACAATAACGCACCCTCATATCTCTGCTCTTGTCTCAAAATACTCTCCCTACCGCCCTCCCTCCATTCTGCTAATGATCTTCTTCTATCCTCCTCTTTTATCACCTCCTCTCATTCCCACCCTAGGACTTTTCTTGTGCTGCCCCTATTCTTTGGAACTCCTTACCTCGCTCCACTAAACTTTTCTCCTGTCTCCGGTCCTTCAAAACCTCACTAAAAACATATTTATTTAATGAAGCTATCACCTTTATACTTAATATGCCCAATTTACCTATCACCTTCCAAATCCCTTAGATTGTAAGTTTACGAGTTTTTAATCATATAGGATGCTTGAAAAAGTACTTTATATACAAGATCCTAAGCTCAAAGACAGGATCCTGTTTGTGTAATCTGTATTGATATTGTTTTTACGTTCCGTTTCATCCTATTATGGCGCTGCAGAATATGTTGGCGCATCATAAATACTAGATAATGATAATAATATTCATTTACTATTATTATTTACTAGCGAATTGCCCGTCAAAAAATGACGGCAATGAAATTGTAAGTGAGCTAAGGGTGTTTGGTGTATATAATGTAGCGTTGTTCGTTTTCTATGTCGTACGAGTTTTTCTGAATATTCGTTTTCTATGTCGTGCGACTTTTTCGTAATATCCGTAGCTGTTTGGCAGGCTTTTCGGGAATATCCGTAGCATTTTGGTGGTGTTTTGCGTGTTTTTGGTAGTGTTTAGCGTGTTTAGGGACCTTTAGCCTCGTTTTCGGCCATTTTTTCTCTTGCTTAGGTGATTTTCGGGTCTCTAAACTCAGAAATTTGTGGTTAAATGGACGTGTAACTTCACTTGCAGAGTTTGTAATGTGTTTGGGGTTGCGCGAGTTGTATCCTTGTTTTCTAATCCCGTAGGTGTTTTTCTGCAAATACGTAGGTGTTTGGTGGTGTTTTGCGTCTTCAGACTGCTGTAGCCTCATTTTCTTTTTTTTCGGCGGCCATTTTTTCTCTCGCTTAGAGAATTTTTTAGTGTCTAAACTCTTTTAATTTGACTTAAATTGAGTTGTAACTTTAGTTTTCGAGGTCCTGGATGCTCCCTCTTCCTGTAAGTAAGCTTTTTATGTGTTTGTTGTATTTTTCATGTTTTGATGTGCGAGTGTTGCGGCCGTTTTTTGCGAGGTCGTAATGGGTCGTAACGTGTCAACGTAAATTTTGCGAGGGTCGTAGTTGCTGGCAAGGAGCGCCCTCGCTTTGCGTACGGCTCGTATGCTCACAACTATATATGTGATTATTATTATTATTATTATCTTTAATTTGTAAGTTTGCAAGTTTTTACTCTTGTAAGGAAAGCACTCTGTACGTTAGGTTTTAAGCTCAAAGAAAGGACCCTCCATTCTTTTGAAATGTGTTAATATTGTGTGTTTCCTTTTACTTAACCCCCATAGAGCGCTACGGAATATGTTGGCGCCTTTCAAATGAAGAATAATAATAATAATAATAATAATGTAAAGTTTGTGAAAAGATTGTGCACTTATTCATTCAAGTTCCTCAACCTGTAAATATGACACTACATCGTCCCTTATACTGCCATGGATGTTCTTATCTGTGCAACCAGAATTAAACCCAGATGTGAAGACCCTGCAGACTCTCCCAGCCTCCCCCTGACCCGGCTCAGCCCAATCTTTAAAGCAAGCAGTACAGGGTTCGAGCCTGCTGTGGGTCAGAGTGCAGCTGGGATGGGGGGGCAGCCTCAGACAATACTCACTCTATATTTTTGCCCTGGGAAATCATTTCAACATGAAATATTTATTTTAATACATTGCACACAAGGAGAAGACAATTTCTTTTTTCCTCCCTTTAAAAATAACAATGTGTCATCTTTCATCTGTAAGACCCTATGAAATCATACCATTGGCTTTGATGCTGCCGTGTCCCCGTCTGCCGTGGAAATCCCCATCTGTATCCACCCCATCAAGCACAGAGCTATATTGCCGGTGACAGGGTGCTCCGCAGGTGAGAGCAGTCCCAGGGGGATTTGTAATATATTCTTAAGGTACAAACCTGTTACAATTTTGTAACACAGAGAAATATGTATAATGTAAGAACAAGAGGTCATGACATAGAGCTACAGGGTGCTGAGTTTAGATATCTGCTTTACAAAAAAGTAGTATCATGGGTGTATTTAAAGGTATATGTCAGTGAGCTGGGTTATGAATGCATCTGATAGAGGAGGATTAGTAGTGTATGAAAACATGTGAAAAGTTCAGTTTACTTACAAAGTTATTAGCACAAAAGTCAAATCCAGCTGTTCACATTCACAGGACGCTTACATATGTTGGATACACACAGGTAATACAGCAGTGTACCCATAGGAAATACAGCAAGATACATATTTTGACCTTTCTGGTACAGAGCACAGGAAGTAACTGTTGCAGTTCTTGTACTGAGCACCCCAGAAGCCACTGAGGTGAAGAATGATACAATGTATTAGCCTGAGTCTGAATTCATGTTTATTTTGGGATGTTTTCATGCGAAAAAATGTTTTCATACACTACTAATTATCCTCTATCAGATGCATTAATAATCCAGCTCCCTTACATATCCCTTTAAGCATTTATGCTGTGAGAGACCTAATCATATTTATGCGCCCTATGTCACATTGACTTGAGCTCACCCACGCCTTACACCCCAGTTATTACACTTGATATATCCCACTTGTGCCCTTCACAGGGAGATACATCATGTAGTATATAAGTCTGGTCTCACCCAATAGCCTGAAAATGTCACGCAATACAACCCGGAATAGGAGAAACAGCAAACCCCAGACATACGTTTCGGCCTTAGTTGGACTTCGTCAGTATAGTGTAGCTCAATGCCGTAAGTCACAGTGAGCAAGGAGTCCACGTCTGGACCCCCTATCACCCTTAGGGAGACTAAGTCCTAAGGGTCATTTGCATAAGCAACAACAAAAATAGAGGTGATCAATGATAACCCACTCTGAGAACAACCTTATTATTCTAGGGTGCTGTACCGACATCTGCTGCCCCCAGAAAATGTGTTGCCCTAGGCCAATGTAATCTTCTGAAGTCATTTACTTCATTTTATTACAATATTGATACAACAAAAACTGTCTATAGGCAGAGAAACATAGATTTTGGTGGCAAGTGCAGCACTGACTCTCCAGGCTTCTGTCCTCATGATGAGAAAGGTCTCAGGAGGACCCAGAGAAAGTGGGACATGGTCAGAGCTAGAAAACAAGGGTTTGTGCTTCAAGTGACAAAACGCAGGTTCCAAATATGGTCTAGATTAAAATTATAGGTAACAAGTACTTTATCTGTTGAATGCTATTAAAAATTAATGAAACTACAGTAAATTAAGATTAAAGTTTGCAATATTTAGCTGACAGTTGGTCTTTCTGATCCCCCCACCAAACCAAGACTGTAATCACATCATCACCTTAATTACTTCATTAGCCCGTAGGGCAATGCTTCTAAGGCTTTCGCATGCGCCCCAAGCACTACTTCCTCATGCTCCGCTCTGCACCCCCTGTGTCTCCCCTGTGCCACCCTTGTGCACCCCCCTTGTGCCTACCCCATGGCCCTAGTGTCCCCCGTTGTGCCTCCCCCATGGCTCCCTTGCACTGCACAGTGTCCCCCTGTTCTTCCATGTTCATCAACTGTGCACCCCTGAGATCACCCCTTGTCCCTCTACAACCTTACTACAGGTCCGTTGGAGCGTCTTCTCGGTATTATGTAAGATGACTTTTCTTTTCATTTCTGTTGGAGTGACAGTGTCTCTTTAAACATGAGATCTACTGAAAGTTTAATTAATTTGCAGTTTAATGGAGGGCAAATAGTATATATATATATATATATATATATATATATATATATATGCAAGCTTAAAAGGAGCCATGTATATAGTGGTTATTGGATTAGCAGAGTGAGCGTACATTGTGGTCTCATTTGCATGTCCCCGTCCTGTTTTCCCACCCAGAGTGCAGTGCAGCAACTGTATTTCTGAGAAATTTGAGCAGGAAATAAGTTTATTGACTTATTTTTTAGACATTAAATATAATCACTAATGTACTACTCATTGTTTGTTCTACTGTACTCAGTATGGTGGAGGCTTCTATCACTCTTAGCCCACCATATGTGAAACAATTGCTGTAGTGAACTACTCTCTACAAAAATCAGTAACCCCTGAAACAGTTCTGTATGTGGGTAAGTGACCATCCATTGCTATGTCTAAAACTGTGACATACAGTGAGCATAAGCTTAAATGGAGCCATGTATATAGTGGTTATGCGATTAACAGAGTGAGCGTGCATGTTGGTATTTCTTGCACTGTATTTCTGAGAAATTTGAGCAGGAAATATGATTATTAACGTTGTTATACATTCAAATGGAATAACTAATGTACTATCCCCCCCCCCCCCCCCCCCCCCACTATATATATATATATATATATATATATATATATTCCACAATAATCATTTAGTGTATGGTGAGCACAAAAGTGAGAAAAGCTCTCCACTGTACAAAGTACAGAAAACGAATAATACATTAATAAGCCCATTTGCATGTCTAAAAGGCGGGGACATGCAAATGAGAATACAATGTACCTCACTCTTTTAATCCAAAAATAGCAACTTTATACATTGCTCCCTTAAAGCATATGCCCGCTGTATTAAACAGCTTTTAAGCAAAGCATCGGGTTGGATTTTACACAAACCAAGAATCACTCATATACAGGCCTGTTTCAAGCTTTTGGCTATCATCAGTATGAGGTAGATTCTGGTTTGTGCAATAGATTTTGTAGGATTGAGGACAATCCTACAAAATCTATTGCACAAACCAGAATCTACCTCATACTGATGATAGCCAAAAGCTTGAAACAGGCCTGTATATGAGTGATTCTTGGTTTGTGTAAAATCCAACCCGATGCTTTGCTTAAAAGCTGTTTAATACAGCGGGCATATGCTTTAAGGGAGCAATGTATAAAGTTGCTATTTTTGGATTAAAAGAGTGAGGTACATTGTATTCTCATTTGCATGTCCCCGCCTTTTAGACATGCAAATGGGCTTATTAATGTATTATTCGTTTTCTATATATATATATATATATATATAGTGACAGAGAGAGAATAACTGAAGGAGATATCCATATCAGCATCACTGATTTAACACTGCTCCTGGAGTATGGCTGGGCTGCAGTTTGATCTGGGGGAAGACACACAGCCTGTAGCTTATGATCACTGGGAGCAGAGTGGAGACCTGGAAATCTGACGAATACAAGTCAGGGATTGTCAAAAACTGTTGGACTGTTTGTTTTGCTCCACCCAGGTTTAGCTGGATGAGAGTTGGTTAGTGAGGAAACTGTATATCAGTTAAGGTAATGCTTCAGTGGACGTTAGGCCTATTATATTTGTTGATTTGTGTTAGTTTGTTACTTTTGTATCACTGGCTAAAATGCTAGTTAAACTTGGAAAAGTAAATACAGCCTCTTGTATTGTGTTACTCCATCCAAGTGTATGAACCACAGACACAAATCCAGAGTAGACTGGTAACTTGTCACATATATATATAAAAGTAAGCTGCTTTCTAGGCATGTGCAGGGGAGTGGAAAATATCAAATGAGCCTAAAAAATCCTCTTTGTCTCCTCCTCCTTCCTTCCACTCCAGAATAGATAATACAAATTAGCAGAACAAACAGTGTTAGTCTCCAAATCAGCAGCAAACAGAGAATCCTGAAAGTCAGTGGCAGAGCTAGAGAATGAAGAACCCTGGTACAAAAAAAAAGATGTAAAATAATGTTTGTGCTTTACCAACTCACTCAGTGCTCCCCAAGACCTGCTGAGAAGGAATGGCTGCTATGTAGAGATAGTGTATATATATATATATATATATATATATATATATATATATATATATATATATATATATAAAATATTAAAAAATATATATTTATATATTTCTTTAGTGTAGGGTAGGGGCCCCCACCCTATGTCCCCTCAGGCGCACAAGCCACCCCAGCCAGTAGAAGAAGTCGCTGGATAGTGGAGCGCGTGCGTCTTTTAGATGCACTGTATGGAGAGAAGCTTTTAGCAGGAGGAGGAAAGGGAGGGGGAACAGCAATGGGAAGAGGAGCAGCTATGGAAAGGGGTCTTGAGGGGAGCAGCTATGGGAAATGGTCTTGGGGGGAGCAGCTATGGGAAAGGGTCTTGAGGGGAGCAGCTATGGGAAATGGTCTTGGGGGGAGCAGCTATGGGAAAGGGTCTTGAGGGGAGCAGCTATGGGAAATGGCCTTGGCGGGAGCAGCTATGGGAAAGGGTCTTGGGGGAAGCAACTATGGGAATGGGTCTTGGGAGGAGCAACTATGGGAAGGGTGTTTGGGGAGCAGCTATGGGAAGGGTCTTGGAAGGGGAGATGTTGTGCGGATGGTGCATCGCACCACCTACACCACTGGTCGCTCCCTCCGTGCTTCCAGTACAGGCAGTGTGTGCTAAAATAAAGATTTTATCTAAAATTCCCTTTCTCACTGCTTACACAGCTGGTAATGTTACTAGTTTGTTACATACATACCACACAGGTCTTTCGCATGACAACAGGGATTGTGTTTTTAATCTGTTTTAGTTTTTGTAGATTGTTTTGTATCACGTGCATTAGTTCTTACTGGTTCTGTATGACCTGATAACCTACGGCCAAATCCAAATGGATGTTTTAACAGCTTTTTTACTACTGCTTGGCTGACAGAGACAGGATCTGATCCTACAAATCTGCTGAACTCGACATATTTGAGGGTTGGATTGACAGGTACATTGTCGTGGATTCAGTGGCCCAGGTAAGCTGTGAGGTTTAAATAACTAAACTCACCTGCAACCAGGAGGCGTGACACACACAGTGACAGCTGCACGTCCATTAGTCCTGAGAAAGGTCAGTACAAATGTGACCCCCACACTTGTTATACTCAGGATCCTAAGAAAAGTCAAGGTGGGATAACTGTGACATTCAGAAAGTCCTGGAAGGAATTCTAGACATTGTACAATAGTGATATATATATATATATATATATATATATATATATATATATATATATATATATATATATATATAAAACTATATATTTACACAATATATATATATATATATATATATATATATTTATTTACAATAACACCTACCCCCCTTCATTGTACTCTGTCTTCTGATGCATCATTAGTCTACAGAGGCCTCAATATTGACTGCTTCTAAAGGAATTATTATCAGGAATATATTAAACCTCAGGGGGCTATTTCCTGGGGGAACAGACTGAAATCACTACTAAGGAATGCACCATAGAGTGGGAGATCATTGCCAAGACCCACAAGAATTCTTGAGAATCCTTACAAAATATTTTACATATGATTTTCCTGCTAAATTATCTATTTCTGGGCTTTAGGGATTATTGTTAGAGGAATTACAGTGATAGTTTTAATAAAAAGCACCTAATAAGAATTAGTGGAATACTGGTTTCATAGTAGTGACTGTTAAATGGACTCTACCCTAAATATATTTATATGATTCTTTATGCACAATAGATATACAAAATAATATATCTACATAGCTATATTCTGACAAAATATTAATTAAATGGGACATAACATGCTGAAATTTAAAAAAATAACCCAATAATTCTTGGTAACAGTCACAAGGTAAACATATTATGTATTTCTTGTGTATAATCCATCCTGTGTTATGCTTAAAGCTGTGTATAGGGATCATATTTTTAAAAGGAATCATGTATAAATCATTTTTTAAATATGAGTGAGATGCATTGTGGTCTAATTTGCATGTCCTTGCCCAATTTCCCAGAGTGTATAGCAATTACTGTATTTCTGAAAAACCTTAGCAGGAAATGCATTTTTTTTTAACTTATTTTATTCAAATGGAATTACAAATCTGCTATTCATTTTCTGTACTATTATATATAGTTATTTGCGGTAGAGGAGTTTCGTTAGCTCTATTTATTTTTATAGTACGTATTTTTTTAGAGCGCCCCTTCTTTGCCCAGAAAATGGGGACAAGAGCTTCAATCAAGATTAAAGAGGACCAGAAGTACTTCAATTAAATTGTATAACCCGATTAGTCCAGGACAGAAGATTGAGGACAAAGGGTTTGATGATAATTGCTGGGGGATCATTAAGGTAGGTAAGTATTATTAGTTTTATTTTATTTTTACAGGTTTAAGCCTTTTTTTTATATTTAGTTATTTGAAATGTAATATTTATTTTTATTTTATATTAATATTTAAGTAATATTATTTTATTGTAATGCAATTCTTTGTTGGTGGGTTTTTAATTTTTGTAGTTTATGTTTTTTTTATATTTTACAGTTTTTTGATTTTATGTAATTTAGAGGTTTTCTTCTTTTTATTAATTTTTATTTTTGGGGGTGTGATTTTGAAAAAAAATGGTGTTAGTATTTTTTGTTCTTAAGTGCCATGCGGGTTTTTGGGAGTCCTAAGCCTTGTAATTTTGTTGACAAGCATGGGTTTACTAGTTGCGGGTGAGCTAATATTATAAGTAATAGAACGTGTGAATGGAACTGAATACATGTGTAACATTACTGCACTCACAGTTCAAAATCAGTATCTTTGTGAGTGTGGAATTGGGGCCCTTTTCTGTTGCCCAAATCTTAAATTAACACACACTTAAAATCATAAATATTATTTTTAACTTTTATTTCTGAGTAATATCGATCCCGGGGCTCAAGGTTATACATATCATGAAACCCACATGGACCAGAACAGATGCTCTAATGCATTTTATAGAGTGCTAGATTCCAACTCTGATGCCAAATATTACTTATTGGCACTAATTAATTTGTAGCCTGCGATTGCAGATTACGTGTAACTTCCATGTTATACTGACGTCATGATAACGGACTCATTTACTATTGGCTGTGTCTAAGAAGTAAAATATGGGCTTGCTTAAATATTGTCCGATCATATGATCACGCCCCCTGAAATCAGACTTAAGAGTTAAGGCTTAAGGAGGTAAACTGCAAGCTTGAGTCAATAGAATACATATAAACAAATGATCTTTCACGTCCGCAAAAGTTACGATTGCTAAAATCGCAAATCGCTAATCAATTGCTACAATTCCTCAAGCCCGCAAATGGTTTCACACCCATAAACGGCAAATGTAGATGAAAATCCTATGAGTGCTAGAGAGGACTAGCAAAGGGTTTAAAGACATATCTGTAGCACTGTAAAAGCAAATAAAAATATCAATACTGCACTGTAAATAACGGGGAAAGTGATGACAGACATTAGAAATAATTGCACTGCAGTCTCAAGCCAGCAAATCAGCAAAAAAAATCATTTATTTTTATATTTCATTTCGGGGTTATATCGATCTCAAGAATCAATAAGTTAATACATATCAAGCCACCCACATGGACTAGAACAGTATCAGTATTCACTTTTATTATTTTGTATTCTGCGGTTTTGCGAGTTTGATCGCATATGGGACTTCCAAACGCTAATTTTAATTTACTTGATTGATCATGTTCCAGCCCTGAACTGCTACATAAGATAGCATGGTTTACGGTTTCGGATTTCGGCCCCTAACTTGGGGGCGTGTTCAATTGAATAGCACCGTAATTGTAACAGAGTTCAAGCTCGCATCACGACCGCAGACATACGGCCTGTATACCTCGAGATGCAGGCTTCTAATTGAATGTGGCTCATAGACAGTAGTGAGGTTGAGAGAAATGGGCTTGGCTTTAAGAACATCCAAAATGCTTTGGGAGTTTTCACTGAGATGAACTCCATAGTCGCCCATAGAGGTGATTACCAATCTACATTCCAAATACCAAGTCAGACAAACTATAAAATGTAGGCAAGGAACAAAGTAAAAAAGAAAGGGAAACATGTTCAACTTCCGAACATTGATCAATTGAAATTTTTTTACCTTTAAACCCCCCCCCCCCCCACAAGATTTTATATTTGTATTTACTTTCTGCTCTACCGTTATTTTTGGGGAACGGAGGGTTTAAATATTTATTAGGAGAAAAGTGATGTGTATTCTCAAACAAATTAAATGTTTTGGTCATTTGTCGATGTATCATATAAATCTAGCTTGCTACTAATGCACACCAATACGCCAATAGAAAGGAAGAACACCTGTGCAGATCGTTTTTCTATTTGACAATTATTATTACAGATGTGCAAGTGGGTTTTGCAGAGGAAGAGGAACAATAGATCAAATTGCCAATGTCTGCTGGATAATAGAGAAAGCAAGAGAGTTCCAGAAAATATTTACTTCTGCTTCATAAACTATTCTAAAGCCTTTGACTGTGTGGATCACAACAAAATGTGGCATGTCTTTAAAGAGATGGGAGTACAAGATCATCTCATCCACCTCTGGAGGAATCTGTATGTGGTCCAAGAAGCCATGGTCAGACCCGAACATGGGACAATAGTGGGAATGGAATGTGTATAGTCACCTTATTTATTCATCTTATATGCAGAGTACATCATGCGTATGGCCGGGCTGGAAAAATCCAAAGTCGGATTCAATATTGCTGGAAGGAATATCAACAACCTCAGATACGCCGATGATACTACTCTGATGGCTGAAAGTGAGGAGGAACTAAATGACTTATTGATGAGGGTGAAAAGAAGAGAGTGCAAAATTTGGCCTGCTGCTCAACGTTAAAAAGACAAAGATTTTATTTTCCTTGGCCTTAAGATCTCTCCAGATGGTGACTGCATCCATGAAATTAAAAGATGTTTGCTTCTGGGAAGGAAAGCTATGGCAAGTCTGGATAAATGATTAAAAAGTAAATATACTGCCCAATCAACAAAGGTCTGTATAGTTAGAATTATGGTATTCCAAGTAGTAACATACAGACGTGAGAGCTGCACTATAAACAAAGTTGAGAGCTGTAGAATCGACGTCTTTGAATTGTGGTGTTGGAGAAACCTACTTAGAGTCACTTGGACTGCAAGAAGATCCAATAAATCAGTACTACAGGAAATCAAGACAAACTGTTCACTAGAAGCTATGATCATGAGGCTAAAGTTCAAATATGTTGGCCATATCATGAGAACACAGGATTGCACAGAGAAGACTCTGATGATGAGAAAGATTGAGGGCACACAAAGAAGGGGATGGTAGAGGTGGAGATAGTTAATGCCATTGAGGCAATGAGCATGAGTTTGAGGGTGCTCATTGGCTGAGAGGTGTGCTGCTGTCCATAGGATCAAAGGAGAGTCAGACATGAGTGAACGACTAAACAACATAAATTACTTTATGTTTATATATCCTCTATATCCACTATTCTGTTCCCTGGGATGGTTTTGTTCTCTTCCATCTGGCCAGGAGATCCATGAAAACAATCTGTAAAATATTTCTCTATGCTCTATATTGAAAGCAACATGCAGGGAGAAGTTAATAGAGCATTTTACTATGGTAGCACCTTTGGAAACATGAGCCAAACCAGAGCAAGAGAGCTGCTAGTTAGACTTTGTGAACTGCTATCAGAATTCCTTTTTACACAGCTGGCTGGAGCTACTAGCAGATCCCATTATCCTCAGAATTCAGGAGAATACAAACCAGCAGTAGGAGGGCTGTAACACTTGATAAGTGATCTTTAGAGCTAAAGGAACATATTTCCACAACCATTCTTCTTTATTGAATGATTGCCATGTGAGTCATTGTTTTATTCTTTTGGATTGCACCCCCATAGCAACAAACTCTCACTACAAACCACCTAACACCTCTACTGGTATTACATCCATTTTCATTCTCTTACAAGAAGCATATGGCTGGTCTAAGATAATCTAGATCTTCTTCCAAGAATACTATGTGGTCTGGGCTACTTCTGATGTCATCACTTGCTTCCCAGAATTCACAGTGGCCACGAACAATTTACTACTTCTCTCAAGGGGCCTCATTCTATTATCGGCCGCAGCCGCTGCGGGGCCGCAAGGACCGGCCGCAAGCTATTCGGCTATTCTATTCCCTTACGGCCGTAGGCTCCGGCAGGCTTGCGGCCGGTGCCTTGCTATCTCTTGCGGCCGCTCGCGCCGGAGGAAAGCCTTTGATCTAAAACGGCCGCAAGAGATTTGCTATTCAATTGCTCCGGGAAACCTCTCTGCAAGGCTAAAAACGAGCCGCAGTTACTTGCAGGAAAAAGGTCTCGCTAGCACCAATAAAATAGCTCAAATAAAGCCATCCTGCACTTTGAGAAGACTATAAAGGGATTTTAGGTGTTAGAAAAAATAGCACATAATTATCCTGTACTTAAATCCGTAAAATATTTCATTTTTAATATCCGTAAAATATCCCTGTAAAAAGTCCAGAGTGCTTGGAGCACCTAAGACACACCCACGCCGCAGCCGGAAAATAAACAGTTAATTTGAACTCGGGTTTGGGCAGATGTGCAAGCTTGAGAGTGGGTTACTTTTAATCCTCATGTCCCCCAATATGATCCCTAGCATTTACAGAGCTGTACAGTGCAGGCTTGAATTTATTTTTGACTTTTTATATTTCACAGATTACGGCCGGTTCCAAGATATGCGGCCGGCCGTAAAAGGAGATCCTTGCGGGGCCGTATAATAGAATCGCGAGTAAACTGAACCCCCGCAAGGAATCGCAGCCTTACGGCCGATTTACGGCCGATAATAGAATGAGGCCCAAGGTCTATTACTGAATGTGTCTGTGAATCACTCTGAAGTATTCGCTTTATATAAGGTATTCATCACTGATAAAGGATGTCTCTGCTGTTTAGAACAATAAACCCTGTCCTGGTGTAATTGATATTAGTTTCCTGAGTTGCAAAATAAACAAACAATTTATTTGCATTGTTCAGTCATTTCTGACACTGCATGACCTCATGGACCATTACACACTAGGACATCTTTATGTCCATGGTCATGCTGATCCACTTGGTATTCATGACAGAGATACTGGAGTGGGTTGCCAGTTCCTTCTCCAGTGGGCCACAGCATATAGCGCCTGGTATTCCTAGGTGGCCTCTCATCCAAGTACTGGCCAGGCCCAGCCCTGCATGGCTTCATGGTGGTGTGACCTCTTGGTTCCCTGATTGGAATCAAACCCAGGTCACACTTGTGAAAGCACTGAATCCTAACCACTGGACCACCAGGGAATTAGTCAAGGCTTATACGGGACAGGTCTGGTTTGCTGAAGAAAGTAACTCAGGGGTCTACAACCATTCTTACAATTTGAGCAACTTCTCACTAATAAAGGCATCCATGAAACTTTGGTAAAGGCTGACGGGGAGTTTATATTTCTGCAGAAGCAGGGCTTGCAGTTATTATGGCACGCTGTTTGCTTCTAAGCATTTTCTGGGGAAGGATTTGGTATGAAATTCTAATACTCTACTGATGTCCTCCATATTTCTCCTTTTTCTCTCCTCCCTTACCTCCCAAAATAAGATAACCACAGTCCCTCAAGATCCAAGCTAACAGAAATTGTTGAAAACGATTTAACAGAATTGAGTTTACAGTTTGTTTTTTTTGCCCAACTCTCTGTGACCTCATTGATTGTAACACACCATACTGATCCACGTATTCATGGCCGAGATACTGGAGTGGGTTGCCAGTTTCTTCTCCAGTGGCCCACAGCATACATCTCCTAGGTGGTCTCCCATCCAAGTACTGACCAGGCCCAACCCTGCCTGGCATCAGGGCAGTGTGACACTCTCTGGCACCCAGTATAGGAGTTACATATCTTCATATTTTAAATGTGATAATTAACCCTGAATATGATTGTCTCCAGATTCCCTGGTGGTCCCGTGGTTAGGATTCTGCGCTTTCACCTCTGTGACCTGCATTCGATTCCAGTCAGGGAACCAAAAGGTCACACCACTCTGAAGCCAAGCAGTGTTGGGCCTGGTCAGTACTTGGATGGGAGACCACCTAGGATTACTAGGAGCTGTATGCTGTGGCCCACTGGAGAAGGTACTGGCAACCCACTCCAGTATCTCTGCCATGAAAGCCAAGTTGATAAGCAGGACCATGGACATAAATATGTGCCTGGTGTGTTACAGTCCATGAGGTCACGGGGAGTTGGACACGACTGAACGACAAAACCGACACTCCAAATATCTCATTTTTCATTGATATTCTTACATCTGAAAATACTGAAGATATTTGACATTCTGTCCATTGGAATCCTATTCTGCTCTGGGGAAGGTGTTTTGGGGGTGGAGGGGGGGGGTGAAGGTTACATGTAATTCCTTAAAGAATGTTAAAAGCAAACTAGAGGCTGCCAGCCAGAGACTTCTTGAGTGTGATTAGAAACACTCGCACGGTGAGCAATTTAGACCTCAGACAATCCCTGTTCTGTTCTGAGGCACAAAACCAGATCTGCTCACTTTACAGCTCCAAACTGGCCTGGAGCTGGGATTAGCCACAAGTAACCCAAGTCCTGCCAATGACGCCTGTGTTACCGCGCGTAGCACTCCGACATACATGGGGGTTAAAGAGTTATCCAAAACGTCTTACATCTTGGAAGAATTGTGTTATATGAAAATGCAGCAATTTGGGGGATCAATCCCTCCCTTTTAGAGAGGTTACATATTACCATGACCCATTGCAGGGCTGCATTAAAGTGAGAGAAAAGTTGCAGTTCAAAGCTGCCCAGTAATAAGCATTGTAATAAGGGGGTGTATGGTGACCATAATGAGACACATGAGCAATTGCAGAGCTACTACTGGTGCGGCAGGTGCAAAGCACTGGGGCCCACACCAGGGTGGGGCTCTCTGATACTGATAAAGGAGGGATCTTAATTTATTTGATGAAGATCTTAGATAATTACTTTATAGAAAGGTGCTGATATCAACAAAGGAGTGATCTGGGCATCTACAAATATTTTTTACTTATTTATTGACCCCTACAGAATAAAATCTGAATGCTGAAGTACTTGACTTGATCTGAGACGCCTTCCTCGCTGATCTGCCTTATTCAGCCCCCCTTAAAGGGATAAATCTCTGTACAGACTGGCCATGGTGTCATTCTGAGACTTACTGTATCGGTCAAGGCTTAGAGACCTACTGTTAGGACAACCCCCATCTGGATCGCTACCTTGTCTTGGTGAAGGGTCTTGTGTACCTCAGTGAAGCTGTGACCTATACCATGTAGGGTCACCCAAGATGGGAAGGTCATAGCACTGGAGAAGGAACTGGCAACCCACTCCAGTATCTATGTCAAGAACCCCTTATGAACGAGCACAACCAGACATAAGATGTGCCTGGCATTCTTTGTTCCATAGGGTCAAGGAGAGTGGGACACGAACGAATGTCTAAACAACTGTTGTGGAGAAATACAAATATCCATACATTATTTAGTATATACTGTATATATATATATACTAGCGTCCTGCCCATCAAAAATGACGGGACAATAAAATTTGAAGCCATGGCAATGCTGTTTGCCACACAATGTAAAGGTTATCTCCTCCAAGGACCTTCGGCGCTCATTGCGAGCCTCTCCTCTCCTGTATTTTTGTTCCTCTGTGCACCTTCGGTGCTCATTGCAGTCCTCTCCCCTTGTGTACTTTTGTTCCTCTGAGCACCTTCGGCGCTCATTGCGAGCCTCTCCCCTCGTGTCCTTCAAGTTTCGTGCTTTGCAATGATAACTTTGCAATGATAATTCCACTCTCTCTGGATCTGGAACTACAATCAAACCCACTGTCTGAACCTGTGCTAAAGTCTCTCCACTATCTGTGGGCCTCAGTTTCTTCTCTCACTCTCTCTGGATCTGGAACTACAATCAAACCCACTGTCTGAACCTGTGCTAAAGTCTCTCCACTATCTGTGGGCCTCAGTTTCTTCTCTCACTCTCTCTGGATCTGGAACTACAATCAAACCCACTGTCTGAACCTGTGCTAAAGTCTCTCCACTATCTGTGGGCCTCAGTTTCTTCTCTCACTCTCTCTGGATCTGGAACTACAATCAAACCCACTGTCTGAACCTGTGCTAAAGTCTCTCCACTATCTGTGGGCCTCAGTTTCTTCTCTCACTCTCTCTGGATCTGGAACTACAATCAAACCCACTGTCTGAACCTGTGCTAAAGTCTCTCCACTATCTGTGGGCCTCAGTTTCTTCTCTCACTCTCTCTGGATCTGGAACTACAATCAAACCCACTGTCTGAACCTGTGCTAAAGTCTCTCCACTATCTGTGGGCCTCAGTTTCTTCTCTCACTCTCTCTGGATCTGGAACTACAATCAAACCCACTGTCTGAACCTGTGCTAAAGTCTCTCCACTATCTGTGGGCCTCAGTTTCTTCTCTCACTCTCTCTGGATCTGGAACTACAATCAAACCCACTGTCTGAACCTGTGCTAAAGTCTCTCCACTATCTGTGGGCCTCAGTTTCTTCTCTCACTCTCTCTGGATCTGGAACTACAATCAAACCCACTGTCTGAACCTGTGCTAAAGTCTCTCCACTATCTGTGGGCCTCAGTTTCTTCTCTCACTCTCTCTGGATCTGGAACTACTTCCCTTCCCCCCTCCCACCCCTTGTTTCTCTTGATTTATTGAGTCACTCAAATCTACAGCTGATCAATTAGCAACATCTGCTAACTATACCTAATTAATCTTTTACACAATGTTTCCTCATGCCCTTTCCTTCCTCATTACATCCTGTTCTTTCCTCAAGCTTCTCTTCTCAACTTTGCCACATCATGTCTCCAACGTAACCATCTCACCTTACATGCTTTCCTCTCCTCTTTTATGCTCCCATGAGCTACTCTTATTCCTCCATCCACCATCTCCTACCCCTTCTAAAGCTCATAAGCAGAAACACTCCTGCAAGTCCAAATCCCACTTCCTCTCCCTCTCTCTCTTTATTCTGCTGGCTTCTTGGGACATACCTCCTAACACAGGCCCCTCACCTCCCACTCGCAGATTATACTATCTGACCACTAGGGGCAGATAACATATTACATACTAGGATCACTTACCAAATTACTTTCTCAGTTGCTTTCCTTTTCCTTCTAACTTTGCATACCCTCCTACCTAATGAAACTTCACTTTCTTCCTGACCCTTGCTATTTGTTATCTGCCTCTTCCATCCCCTTTAGATTGTAAGTAGAGAGTTTTCAATCTTGTAGAGTGCTTTGGGAAAAAGCACTTTCTACAAAGATTCTAAGCTCTAAACAGGGCCCTCCACTTTTTGCAGTTTGTTAAAATGTATATTTTTTCCTTGTTCATTTCCTCTGTATAGCGCTACGGAATATGTTGGCGCGTTACAAATAAAAGTAATAATAATAATAATTTTTGACGCTCATCGCAAAGACAGATCTATAAGTACAGTGTTAAATATACAATTTTTTTAGTGCAGTGTAAATTAGAAAATGTTTTCAGGACTCCGAGAATAATAAAGTGATTTAAATATGTAACTGCTTTGAGAGTGCTATGGCTGGCAGCCAATGAGAAGTAATACAGATATATAAGTTCAGTGTAAAATGTAAAAAAAAATTAGTGCAGTGGAAAGTATACATTTTTATTTTCCATTACTGATTGCTAATTATTAAATTAATGTACGTTAATAATTAATTAGTAATGAATAAATGTATTAGGAAGTGAGAAGCATTAATGTATTCATAAAGTAACAGCATTGTAAAATATGCTATTAGTGTTTTTTTATTTTTTATATATATATTTTTTTAACATTAATTAATTAATTAATTACTAAATTTATATCCTTTACCTATTTCTAATTAACATATCCATGAATCAATATCCTGAAGAGCTAACAATCTGTTTTGATTTTCCTGCAGCATACAATGTACAGTTGCACTGTTGCTGACCTGACGTTTCAGTGTCAGCAATGTGCCAAGAGTACAGTATAAATAGGCTGCCTGCACGAGGCCAAAACGTTTAGTCGGGTAAAACGCCATTTTATATTCGTAATATTATTTTCAAGTTAGTGTTGTAAAAGGGCGGCGATTGTCTATGTGTTACGCGGCTCACAAGCATTTTCCGTCCTTTGTAATAGGGCATTTTGTACTTTGTACTTCCCTGGGTAAAAGTGGTACGCGGCTGGCGGTGTTTTGCGCGATTCGGGGGCGTGTAGCCTCGTTTTCATTTTCGTTGGCCGCCATTTTTTTCTTGCTTAGCCGAATTTCGAGTGCCGAAACTCTGCCAATTTTGCTTAAATTCGCGTGGAACCTCACTCCCAGACGTCCTGGCTGTCCCCTCGTGCTGTGTTTGATTTTTTTTTTTTTTTTCGATTTGCGTGGTTCGGCCGTTAATTTGGTATTTATGCGACCTCGTCCCTCGAAGACTTGCAGCCTAAAGCAATCCCGCGTTTCATAACTGCTTGGAGGCTAAGTCCCGCGTGTTTCAATGCTTCAACTGCTCGCCTATGAGCACCTTCAATGCCTCAACTGCTCGCTACGTGAGGCTCGCAGCTGATGAGCGCCTTTTGGCCTCAACACAAGGTTTGCAGTTGCAGCCCTTCAGGCTGCAAACGGCTTGCAAGCCTCGCAAACATGACGACGAATCGCAGTTTGACAATTATAATATGTGATAGCATGTATTACCTTTGTAGTACCCTTAGCATGTGGCTACGTGTAAGCTCTGAAACAGTTAATTATGTTTTTCTCTAATTCAGCAATTTTTGGTAGGAGGCAATAACACCTCTAACCCATAACAAATTGTTCTGTGAGAATGCCAAGCGAAGGCCGAAGATAAGGATCCTCATTTAATTGAGGAATTCGGAGATCCAGGCTTCGGAAATGGAGCCCGTAACTTATTTTGCTATTCGATTAGCGTCTTTTTGTGGGCGCCGATCGGGTTACGGGCTCCGGGCCTCCGATTCATTACGATGGTTACCATCGCAAGTTAATGCCCCTCCAAGCCTTTGGTCTTTCACGGCTGCAAGAGTTATGATCTCTAAAATCGCAAATCGCTATTGCTCCAATTCCCCCTAGTGAAAACCACCCCGCCAAGGCCGCAAATGGCAAAAATCGAACCACAAGTTAGGGGTTCCAAGGAGGACTCGCAAAACATTAAAAGAAAATAAAAAATCAATACTGTACTTTTATTAAAAGGGAAAGTGATGTTAGGTCTTAGAATTAGTAGCACGACATTCTCAAGCCCGCAAATCAGCCCACAAAAATACTTTATTTCATGTTTGATTTCCGTGTTATATCGATCCCAGCAATCAATGTGTTAATACATATAATGGAACTCGCATGTAATAGAATATCATATTTTTATTTATTGATTTTGCAATATGTCAGGAATGTGGGTCCGAAATCCAAACTCCGGTTTTCATAGACGTAATGATGACAATCTCTGTTTCCATTGGCTGTTTCTAACTCGGGAGTTAAGGCCTTCATGTTCAAGCTCTCCAATGCTACATACGATGGCATGGTTTCCGAATCTCGCTATCGCCCCCTAACTTGCGGTCTTGTTAAATTGCATAGCACCGTAATTCGAGCGCGCTGCTAGCCCGCAGGAGGCCTACAGACCTACGGCCTACATCCCAGAAGTTACGGCCACCGAACTGAATGAGGCTCAAGGTGTTTACTGCATATTAATTGTAAAAATAAGGTGATCTGACGTGGCATGCATGCTTGATGCGTGTTAGGTACATGTTTGATTTTTAATTGGCTTACAAATATAAATAATCATTTATTGGCATAGAAAAGGGTGTTGGTGGACTGTATCATTTTCTAAAGGGTAATAATGGAATATACCATTTTCTGTATGTGGGAATGTTATATTGTTGTTGTTTATCTAATTTTTGCCTGCAGCAGACATTGTGCATCCTATGCTGTTGCTACCAAAATAAAACCGAAAATAAGAAAATAATAGGAGAAATGTGTGTTTTTGTATCATGACTGGGTTTTGGAGTAGAGTGTTGGTTTGTTGATATGTTTTTCTTCTACACAACAATGGGTGGATAGGGAAGTTGTAAGGGAATCCAAATTATTTTGCACCGGGGCCCTCCATTCACTAGCCCTGCCACTGCACATGAGCACCTGATGAAGGGTGTTTAGGGAGTATTTGTGACAATGATCAATAAACCCTCGAACTCTATGGCAATGACTATTACTGAAGATAGTGAAACTCGCCTTTATTGGTCAGTGTAAGAGCCTTTCATGTTAAACCTATTGTTTAGTTCACTATTAATTAACATTAAAATATACGTGCAAATAGCAGGAAAGCAAACATTTTGCCAGATAATATACTTAAAAAGGAAAAACATTTATTTTACTAATGGATGCTGCTGTACCTCTCACACTCCTCTCATTGTCCTGAGCACTACTGAAAAGACATGAGTGTGTAACCTGGAGCGTGCTCTGTATAGTCACAATCCCATAACCCCCAGTATATCCACACACTGATAGTCTTAACATTATAAAACAGTTTGATAGAATACAATATCATTAAACATAAAACTGTAAAAATAATATAACATTTTAAATAATTATTAAAGATACCCAGGTGTTATTAATAATCAAGTGTAACGAACATA
>CM050176.1:34736763-34761763 GCA_027410445.1 Discoglossus pictus | reverse complement strand
TAACGAGGGAACATAAATAGATTCCTTAATTACACATACAGTAAATTGTGCTAATGAGGTTGGCGTTCCATCAAGCTGCTACGCATGTACCAGGGTGAGCTCCAATGATAGGAGACCTTGGATGGCAAAAATTCGGGAATGTGTCTGGAATTATTTCCAGATGCCGAAGCAGCCAAGACATCACTTGTCTGCCCCAAATGAGAAAGTCAGTTTGTACTTTGTCATAATTATGATTGTTATACATCGTCTGGGATATTCAGAAGGACGCTCATAGCTACATGTTCATGGAGGGAATGGAGACACGTTACAGAACAACCAGGGAGCTCAGTATTAGTATTTCAGCGATAGGGTCACATATTTTCTAAATTATTTAAAAAGAATGTTTTAGAATGAACAAAATAAATACATAAATACAATTTTACTTTTTGACTTTCATATGCAATTATTTTTTTACTGCACATTTTATTTATTTGTTTGTTTATATTTTTTTAAATTGTGACAATATATATGTTTATTTTGTGTTTATATATTATATATACATAAACAATGCATTAGAGCATTTGTTCCTAGTCCATGTGGTTTCCTGATATGTATTAAACCCTTGAGTACTGAGTTGTGTTTTACTTTGATGTTGTATAATAAAATGGAAATAATAATAATAATAGTATTAATAATAAAATATCATTTTTTTTATTACACATATGTTAATATTGGACTGTTAAATGTCAAATAATTGTGAACATTCATAATTTTTTATTGTTTTTTTTGGTGCTGTACTGTCTCTTTAACTGCTGCTGCAGCACTCAGCAGTGGTTTAAAACCATTTGTGAGTGGTCTTTGGTATCTTTAAGATTTTCTTTTTGTAGTTACCGCACTGTCCTGGTTTGCAAGTGATCCGTAGAATCTTATCAGAATAGGGTTTTGGTGTAAAAGTATAACAGAGTAACTTGTTAAATTTGTCAGTGCGATAATCAATGGAAAAGTTTGAGGTAATTTTTGCTCTGGCTTGTCGCAGTCACTCGTAGCAGTTCTCTCCCAATGTTTCTGGGATGGGTGATTAACACAGCTAGTGAGATTTGTGTTGTTCTTAACTCTGGTGTAATTTTGCTATATAGGGATTAGTATAAAGGTCTATGTTTTTATGGTCAGCATCACCTTACATCTCAGGGGTTGTTACCAAGGACAGGACCACAGGCTCCCAATTCCAACCAGTAGTTATTATTTTATAAAAGTGGGTTGTGGCAAGCCACATCTTATAGAAGGACGTTATGGAGTCCTCTAATATATGTGCATTTCACCTTTTTTAAGAGAAGTTCCTCAAAAAAGTATCTATCTATCTATCTATCTATCTATCTATCCACCTATCCAGTTATATATATATATATCTATCCACCTATCCATTTATATATTACCTGTCTATCTATCTATCTATCTATCTATCTATCTATCTATCTATCTATCTACCTGTCTCTCTATCTATCTATCTATCTATCTATCTATCTATCTATCTCTCTATCTACCTGTCCATCTATCTATCTCTCTATCTACCTGTCCATCTATCTATCTCTCTATCTACCTGTCCATCTATCTATCTATCTATCTATCTTGTCTCTATCATCTATCTGTCCATCTATCTATCTATCTATCTATCTATCTATCTATCCACCTATCCATTTATATATTACCTGTCCATCTATCTCTCTATCTACCTGTCCATCTATCTATCTATCTCGTCTCTATCCATCTATCTATCTATCTATCTATCTATCTATCCACCTATCCATTTATATATTACCTGTCCATCTATCTCTCTATCTACCTGTCCATCTATCTATCTATCTCGTCTCTATCCATCTATCTGTCCATCTATCTATCTATCTATCTATCTATCTATCTATCTATCTATCCACCTATCCATTTATATATTACCTGTCCATCTATCTATCTATCTATCTACCTATCCATTTATATATTACCTGTCCATCTATCTATCTATCTCGTCTCTATCCATCTATCTATCTATCTATCTATCTATCTATCCACCTATCCATTTATATATTACCTGTCCATCTATCTATCTATCTATCTATCTATCTATCTACCTATCCATCTATCTATATATCTATCCATCTATCTATCTATCCATCTACTTATCTATCAATATATATATATCCACACACATACATATAAAACCTACTCATCCAAAACACTCTATTAATTTCCTATGGATAATTTAGAACACAATATTTCATTAACATTTCTAATCATTTTCTAATTCCTAGAAGAATTTGTTAACATAAATGGAGCCCATACATTTCAACAGGATATATTTCCAAAATAAACCTATTAAGAACATAAACAGGCTGGTTGAAAAATACTAATCACTAAACAAATAGCATATTTCCCAATGTATACATTCACAAACGTTTATTTATTTCAGTAATAATGTCTCCGTTCATGCCTCAGGTTATACTAGATGTAAAGTTTTATTTGTGTTGAAAATATTCAGTGAAAGTTAAACAGAGGATGATAAAAAGGGTAAAATATAACCTCACTATAGCTGGCAGATTTATGGTGTGTGGTTTGTGTGATATTAAAGGTATATTTAAGTCTCCCTGTTGTTACCTTTCTCTAATCTATCACCTGCTGATTTTATCAGACACACACATTACATGGAGTCATTCTATACACATACAGATTTATCTTATTTAAAAATAAAACATGTTTTCCACACCCACGGAGCTGCTTACATAGGCACAGTGTACCTACCAATAGAAACACTAGTTTTGGGTATGGATTTTAACTATTTACTAACCTTCAAACCAGGAGCAGCTCAATGCAGATATCTACAGATCAGTGTCTGGCTCCTCCTGCTTCCTTCTACAGCCCATGATTCGTTCCTGCACAAACTGCCATCACTGATTGTTACAATGTATTAAAATGTATTAGCTGTCCAAAACTAATTACAAATGTTATCCTAATTGTAGCTTGGATATGCAGTGGTGTTAATGAACAAAAGCAACTGCTAGCAAACTCAAGATATTTAGCAAACATCAGGGTGATTTTGTTAATGTTTATTTTGTTTTTTTGTTTTCATACAAAAATGTTTTTTCATACACTACTGTTTGTCCTCTATGCCTTTAAAAGGTAAATATATTCTGTTAATACATTTTAATACACATTTAAATTACAAAATGTAACCATTCATTTAAAAGAGCAGTTGTTTTTGTTTGTTTTTTAACATATATTTTATTATTTTGTATATATACAGATCTAAATGTAAACAAATAATACATAAACATAAAAGATAACAGTATAAATTAATTAAATGTTGCTTTGCATTACATAACAAAATTGTATTAAGGTATAAAGTCATGCCTCAATCTCTATATCTTATTTTTAACCTTATATAAAAGAGGAAGATTCTAAGCACAAATAAAAGTTAATAATAATAATAATAATAATAATAATAATAATGACCAAAATGTTGTTAAATCTAAATTATTTTAATCTGTCCATGGTTTCTAAATACTTTAATATTGGTCTTCCTGCTCGAACATAGCATAAGAAATTCTCTCCACTCTGAATATTTGCCCATCTTTTAGTTCTCGGCGCTTAATGTTTTGTGTTTTTGCTGCCAGTGAGCCGCTATAACAATTCTAGGCGCAGTTAATATTTGTATAATTAGTTTTTGTCCATCGCTTCCTTTACTTTCCCAAGGCGCATTTAGTAGCATTTTATTGGTATGTTTGGCTTGTACTTATTTGTGTCTTCTAATTGCTATATATAATTACATCATTCTATATATATATATCTATATCTATATATATATGTATATCTATCTATATATATATATATATATATATATATATATATATATATATATATATATATAATAAAAAGTACATCTGTGTTCACATTTGAATGTCTAAAGCAAGTTAAAAAACCTGCTTCCAGCTCAGAGTTCTGAGAAAAACAGTTATTACACTGTATTCTGGGAAGCTGAGCTGGGACACACAAATGTGGCCACAAATGCCTCGCTCTTCATTACGTAGCCATTATCAAACATGGCTTTCTTTAAGCTTATGCATGCTGTATTACACAGCCTTAATGCAAAGCCAAGGTTGGAGTAAACACAGGCCGAGTATCCAAACCATGTACAGCTGTTTCACGCTTACTGGCTATCATCAGCATGGAGCAGGATCTCAGCCCGTGTTGTGGATCTTATGAGTAGGTAGTTCACCACAACAATCATTTATAATATGGTAGGCAAAAGTGTGATAGAAGCCTCCACCGTACAGTAGTACAGTAAATAAATAGTACATCTGTGTTCACATTTGCATGTCTAAAACAAGTTAAAAAACCTGCTTCCAGCTCAGAGTTCCAAGAAAAAAGGTTATTACACTGCATTCTGGGAAGTTGAGCTGGGACACACAAATGTGGCCACAAATGCCTCGCTCTTCATTCCGTAGCCATTATACATATATAAGGCACATAAAAGTGGGGATAGGGGGCATCTTTGTCCTGTGCTGCAATTTTATTTGTTGAGAAAAAATAAAACCCAAAACAAACTATTTAAAGGCAACATTTTGAAAACTCAGAAATAATTATAGATTCAGCTGTAGAAAAAAAATGCAATGGAAATTTAAAGAGTGTATTTGATGGTGTTCCCCCTGCTGGATCGCTACCTTGTGCTGGTGAAGTGGCTCATGTACCTCACTAAAGCTGTGAGCTATACCATGTAGGGTCACCCAAATGGACATGTCATTCCAAATAGATCAGACAAATTGCAGTCCACTGGAGAAGGAACTGGTAACCCACTCCAGGATCTTTGCCAAGAAAACTATATGGATGAGCACAACCAGACACAAATGTGTTGAGTCCATATGGTCATCGAGAGTTGGAACGACTGAAAGACTGAAAACAACAAAAGCTTAATGGTGTTAAAAGCAGAAGTTAGGCAAACCAGATCCACATAAAAACGGAATTGACTCCTCTCCAGCAAACAAGTGCGCTCAGTGTGCAAATGTGTACATTAGTGGCACAGTGATATTATATGTCTAGGAGGGTCTGAATGGATATTTTAATACATTATCTGAATACTGTAACCCTTTTTGTGACTATATTGACCCTGTTTTAAAATTCTTACCAATATTCTGTTACTTGGATTATTGATGCTTCTCCAATAGTGGGATTTTCTGTCAGTATATGTCCTCTAACCATGATTTATACTCAGGACAGAGGGGCAGGATCTTTGATCACAGGTAGTAAAACATCCTTTTTTTCCAAGATTTTCTGTAATAAATCACTAAAAAGAATAACAACATATATTGTAAATAACAAAGTTTAATGTTGTCTTATAAGGTTCAGATTACAGCTGTTAATTCAAATCAGTATCATTTTACTTTGAAGTAGAAAAACACATAAATGCAAACTGTAAATTATAGGGCCACTGTACAAGGAAAAAAAAAATATAGATTTAAAAACATTCAATCTGACTAAGAGCATAATTAAGTCATAGTTTTAAGTTAGAAAAAAAACATTTTGTTGCTGTGCTCTGGAGGCATCCATGATACTTTGGTGGATGTTGTGTCTGTGAGAGTGGGGCTTACATCTCTGGACAGCAATGCTTGCATTTCCTGCTGCAAGCAGCCTGGCTTTAAGGCAAAGGATGTAGTATCAATTTCAGTCAGATCCAATTATCTAACAAGCCTCCTGCCCGATTGTTTCCTCCTCTCCTACCACTACATCCACTGATTAATATAAAACACACCCTTGTGATCCAGCTCTAAGAAAATAACATAAGAAGGTGAAAATGGATTCCTCTACTCATAAACAGAGTCTATATTTCCATGACTGACACAGCTGCTAATATTATTATGTTATCACATACTTCACTAACAAGTGTATTTTTTCTTGAACTACAGTTGCCATTTATATTCTTATCAAGCATTATGTATATCACAAATAATCACATATAATAGTTGTCAAACTGCAAGTAGTTGTCATGCTTGCGAGCCTCGTGAAGCAAGCCCTTGAGGCATAGAAGCCTTCCGAGCTTGGAGCACTTAGGCGCTCATCACAGTTGAGGCATTAAAACACGCAGGACTTAGACTGAAATGAGCGCCAAAGGCGCTCCTGCGAGCCTCATGAAGCGTGGCGAGAAGTTGAGGCATTGAAACACGCAGTACTTAGCCTGCAAGCAGTTAACAAACGCGGGACTTACTTAGGCTGCAAGCAGTTGAGGAACGCAGGACTTAGAAAAAAAAATTTGACCATGGTATATCGGGGGGGAAAAAACAGCCTCGCAAAAATATGACTTTAACGGCCGAACTGCAGAAATCGAAAAACAAGACAAAATTTGACATTTTTTTAAAAACACTCACACAGAGCATGGGGGGAACACCAGGATGCCTGGAAGTGAGGTTGCACGCAAATTTAAGCCGGATTTGCAGAGTTTCGACACTCAAAAATCGGTTAAGCGATATTTATATATATATATCTGTCTTCCGGATGAGCACCGAGCATGATCGTTGCAAAGAAGGAAACTTGAAGTACACGAGGGGAGAGGCTCGCAATGAGCGCTGAAGGTCCTCAGAGGAGCAAAAGCCTTACATTATGTGGCGAACAGCATTCCCATGGTTTCACATTTTATTGCCCCGTCATTTTTGACGGGCAAGTCGCTAGTATATATATAAGATATAAAGTGCTACATTATCACTTTCTGACCAGGTGTTTAAGGCTGCATACTCCCTGCTCTCTGATTTTTTTTTATTCGTTCTGACATTTTCGACTCATGTCCATGGTCATGCGGAGATCCGTATTCATGGCAGAGATACTGGAGTGTGCTGCCAGTTCCTTCTCCTGTGGACCACAGCATACAGAATCCTAGTATTTCTAATTGGTCTCCCATCCAAATACTGACCAGGTCCAACCCTGCATGGCTTCAGGGTGGTGTGACCTCTTGGTTCCCTAAATGGAATAGAACCAAAGTTGCAGCAGTGAAAGCACCAAATCCTTACCACTGGACCACCAGGGAACCTCTCTGAAATGTAGGATGACCCAAAAGTGGACCCTTTCCTGAGCAGGTCTGCGGCTCTCCATGTTGAATGGGCAGTTTGAATGACCATGATATGATTGAGTCTAATTAAGAACAACATTAGGCACATAAATGTAATAAGGCCATCAAATAATTAAACACATTATAATGCTTCTGCTGCTATATGGTATTGGTGTGGGTGAGAGGGGCTTTTACATCTATACAGGAGCAGGGCTTGTAGTTATATTTGTGAGTGTCTGTTTCTCAGTATGTGCCTGGGAAGGAAGTAAGTGTCAAATAAATAAGCTCCAATAATATAACTCCCTCCCTCTTCCAACTTAAATCAAGGAAATATACATTTAATTTTATGTTTTTTTTTATTTCCAAAAACATTAAGCCTCATTCAATTGAGCAATCGCATGTTACTGTAGCCCATAAGTGAGGTCGCAAGTTAATTTGCTTTTCAATTGGCATCTTTTTGTGGGCTCCAAACGGTTACGAGTGACGGCCGTGAAAACTTTGAGATGGTTAAACCCGTAACTTACAGCCTCCAGAAGCCTTTGATCTTTCCCATTCACAAGAGTTACAATCTCTAAGATTTGCTACAATTCCCCAAGCCCGCAAATGTTTTCACACCCGTAAATGGCAAATATAGGAGAAAATCCTACGAGTGTCTGTAGCACTGTAAATGCAAATAAAAAAATTATACTGCACTGTAAATAACGGGGAAAGCGATGACAGATATTAGAATTAATTGCACTACAGTCTCAAGCCCGCAAACGGGCAGGAAATAACATTTATTTTTATGTGTCCTTTTGGGGTAAATCGATCTCGGGTATCAATGAGTTAATACATATCAGGCCACCCACATGGACTAGAACAGTATTTGCATTCATTTTCAGGGTTTGCGAGTCTGATCGCATATCGGACCCCCGAACCTAACTGATTGACACGTAACCTCCATGTTTTACTGTAGTAATAATGACAGTCTCATTTTCTATTGGCTGATTCAAAATGGGAGGTTACGGGCTTGCTGAATTGTTCATGTTCCCGCCCTGATCTGCTACTAACCAATGCATAGTTTACGGTTTCGGCTTTTGGCCAGTAACTTGCGGGCTTGAGTGACTGAATAGCTCCGGTATCGGAGACGAACGGGAGCCCACAACTCACTCGCAGACATTCGCCCTACATCGCTCGATTTACGGGCTTGGAATTAAATCAGGCCCTTTGTTATGAAAAGAATCTGGAAGGTCCCTGTTTTACTAGGTATATAATAACCCTGTGCATCTATTTACTTCTATGTGCTTTATTTTATTAAGAAGTGCAGTGTAGTGTTCTAGACCATCATGGACCAAGTCTCAACAGCAGAGAGATAGTCACAGATTGGTTAGTATGAGGCACAGAACACCCAGTACTACAGAGTCTGTGTCTTTGTGAGCTGCAGAGGGCAGACCCATACAGGGACTATTCGTTTGATTTTAAGCAGTAAAAACAGAGCACTTCTTAATAAAATAAAGTACATAAAAATAAATAGATACACAGGCGTATTATATACCTAGTAATATCCAGAAACCTTCCATATACCTTTAAAAAACAATAGAAAAAGAACTGACCGCGTTGATAAGACGTCTCAGGTTTGGCCATTTCTATAAACAGAACCTGAGCTATTCACACCTAACAACTATTGAGAAACACTGACCCCTTTGAAGGGCTGGATTTACACGGCCTCTCGGCAGCACCTCGTAAAGCCGGGTCACTGGCGCAGGAGATTAGAGGACGCTGTGAAGTCGCTTTGGTTTTCTTGGAGAATTAAATAAAGCTGTGGATTCTCTTACTCTCAGTTAATGGGGGTCTTGAACAGTCTTCAGCTCCAGCCATAACCAGTGCTTTACAAGGTGGAAGTGTTGAAGGAAAGCCAGGTCTGTCCTGTCGAAGCGGCAGAAATAGAACAGCCACGGAAAAACTGCACTAAATAAACACAACGCCACCGTGTTTTGGCAACACTCCGCCATCCCGAGGGGGCCATGAATGGGAGTTTTTTTTCACCAGTGCCTTAAAAATCAGCAGGTTCCAGAGTGCTGTTTAATAAGAAGAAATTGCTGTAGTGAGGACTTTCCTTCACGTTATGTTTACCAAAGACTTTTATTTCAAGTCCTGTTTTTCATTCATCAAGAACTGGAAAGTTCCACTGCGGCCCTTGTCATCTAACTAATTGGGTGACCTGCAATTATATATAACCCGGACCCCCGAGGGGAGAGATGACGAGTCATGGAGTTGTAACCATTTTTGATCTTTTTTTTTTTTTTTTTTTTTTCTTCTTTCTTTTTCTTTCTTTCATTCTCCCTCATCTTTCTTTCTTTCTCTTTTTCTTTTGCACTCCCTTCAGTCATCTTTATTTTCATCTTTCGTTTGCTCTTTTTTCTTTCTCTGTCTCTCTTTTTCTCTCGCTTTCTCCTTCCATCTTTCTTTCTTCATCTCTTTCTCTCTTCCTTTCTTTTATTCTTTCTTTCTTCCTTTCTCATTCATTCTCTTTCTTTCTAGCTCTTCCTTTCATTTGTTCTTTTTCTCTCTCTTCCTGTCACTCTTTTTCTCTCTCTTTCTTTCTTTCTTTCTTTCTTTTTCTTTCTTTCTTTTGTTCACTCTCTTTTATTCTTTTTCTTTCGATCTTTCTTTTGTTCTTCCGTTCTTTCTTTCTTTCTTTCTCTTGTTTGCTGTCTTTCTTTTGCACTCCTTTCTTTCATTCTTTCTTCTGTTCTTTTTTCTTTCTTTCTCTACATGTCTCTCTCTCTCATTCCTTCCTTTCTCTCTCTCTCTTTCTTTCTTTCTTCCTTCATTTCTTTCTCTTGTTCACTCTCTTTCTTTCACACTCTTTCTTTCTATTTCTTTTGTTCTTTCTTTGTTTCTCTATTTCCTTATTTCTATCTCTCTCTCTCTTTGGTTGTTTCTTTGTTTCTCTCTTTATTTCTCTCTATCTTTCTTTGTTTCTCACTATCTTTTTCTCTTTCTTTCTTTCTCTCTCTTTCTTTCTTTCCCTATTTCTCTTGTGTCCAAGGATAACTGGAGAGAGTGAACAAGTGATGAATTTTAACCAGTTTTAATTGTTTTATGTTTCTTTCTATTTCTTCTTTCACTTTTTTTTTTATTTTTTTATATGAAACAGGCAGGCAGATTTGTTCATCTCTAGACTGCAACAATCTTATGGTCATTCTTTGCATGTAAAACTGATTAAGAATGCATAGATACACTTGATCTCAAGTCTCTTTCAATTGTCAGGCTAAGGAAGATCAAACTTATTTTTTTTTCCAGTGTGGTTTTAACGTTAACTTTCTTAAATTAATAAAGTTTACTATATATTAATATAAAAAAGTTTTTAATGCATAATATGAGATTCTTTAAAGGAACACCGTAGTGTGATAAAATCATCAAATTCTTGTGTATACAAAAAAATAACATCCTATTATCCTATTGGGCCTTACTCTGTCGTTGTGTTCTATTGTCATTTGAAGATATATTTTTAATAGAAGTGAATACAGATCATCCAATTCCTTACAGTTTTCTAATCATTTTACAAACAATATCCATCTTCATTAAAGCAAAACTGAACACAATAGTTAACAATCAAATGCTGTAATTATTTATTTTAAACGGCGTAACAAGAATTTGTACATTATTAATGACATTCTCAATACACTAAACTATAAATATGACACAGCAGCGGCGCTTTATGTGCTGGGGTCACATAGGCTCTGTACTGTTACTTCATTGTCCATTCAAATAAAATATTCTAATTGACCACTTAAGGCCTTATTAAAGCTCATTTAAGAACTAGACTTGATAATTGGGAAAAAAACGTTTCAGAGTCAGTCAGTCTTTCTGATGCACCCACAAACTGAGATTCATACATTTTATGAATGATTGATGCCAGTAATTACTCATGCATTGACTCCACTGCCTTCACTGTAGTCACCTGCGCAAAAAGACACTATGCATGCTCAAGATGACAAGATGATACAAGATAGTTATATCTTTATAATACATAGTCATTGAGTATGTGATAGACAGGAGCAAAGCCAAGGACAGACACAGGGTGGGTTAGGCGGGCGGGTCGATTCAAGGACAGAGAGGCACACCTAGTAATGTCGATCTCCTTCAAGGGCCACTTAATTCAGCACTATTTGGACCACTTCACTGTATTTTTTTTAATTTTTGTAATACATGTATTTTTCATTGAAAAATCAAATCAAATAAAATCTGTATTTACATATGTAATAGACTGCCCACATGCTTTTGGATTCTTGCAGCCAATCAGGTTGCAGGTATGTCTCCCATTCAAGTTAATGATAAGACTGCTTACATTTCCAGTTTGAATGGAACAGACCTTGTCATTTCTTGTAATTTCTTATGGCAGAAAATTCAGGTTTCTGTTCTCTTGCCTCTCTGGAATTTGAGCACTGCAGACCAGTGCTCTGTTAGCTCTGGAGGTGTCGTTGTAGAGATCAAAAGAAAAAAAATTAAACCCTTAACAAATCTCTCTGTGCAGGCATGGAATGCTGGACTCACCTAAACAGGTCAGTTATGGGTTAACTGATCAGTGCCGTCCTGAGTCCAGGGAAAAGCTGCTATCAATCACCGTGTTCCTTATAATCACCACACTGAGTGCTGGACTTGACTATCTGTCATTATTCATGCAACAGTCAGTAGGCAGGATATACTTTGTATGTAAACAGAGACTGAAAACTTTAGGTTTTTATCGGTTATTAGAGTAACTTAAAAAAAAATAGATAATTTTAAAATATAATATTGCGCTCTTTCACAACATGAAGAGCACTTACAGTTAGGTAAATGGCCTTTTGAGGTGAATTGACCTTGGTTTTAGACAACTCAGCATCTCTAGCATTGCCACCCAAATGCCTGACACAATTTAAACTACTAATAAATTCATGGTGATCTTTGCTTAATCTACAAGTAGGAAGTTATTTGTTGACTCTCTATCATATAGTGAAGTTATTTTGAAGTAAAATGGGCAGACGAGACATATTCATCTGCTGTCAAGGCCTTCATTCTGCATTGTCCATTGCCAGGAACATCAAACATTACATGGCAAAGCGCTGTGTAAATATTGGCTTTTGATGTCACATTTGCACCATGTATTTCCTGCTGTATAATGTGCTGTGATTGCTGAAAGGCTTCATTGTGTTAGGAATAATCATTGTGTAGAGGCGACAGGTGCAACAAGGCATCAAACCTGATAAAACAGAATAGAGCAGTTAACTAAGGTTTTATCTTCTGATATCTTTAAAAAAAAAACTGAACTTTGTTGCAGAACTTTAAAGGCATATCTAAGTGTCCTGGATTATAAATGCATCTGATAGAGGTGAATCAGTAGTGTATGAAAACATTTGTTTGCATGTCAAAATACCAAAATAAACATTTATAATCTCACCCTGATGTTTATAAATCTTTTCAGTTTGCAAACTGCAGCTGTTGTTTAGTTGACACCCCTGAAAGTCCCTGCTAAGATTAGCATACAATTCATCATTCGTTTTGGCGAATCAGGAGAAAGAATAGGTTAGCTGATACATTTGTATCATATTCTGGGGTTCCTGAGTTGCAAAACAGTCAGGAATATGTAGTCTCTCTCATTCTCTCTCCTTGTCCTAGGATTCAGCTGTGAGCTCAGTCTCCACCCAACCATGTGATTACATCCTGCCGCAAGCACTTTCTTTGAAAGGTCCATCTCTTACCTTACCTGGCTGCTCTCCTCTCCATACTTGGTTATGTAAGCTTCCTGTGGGTGTGCACAGCTGGATTTTACTTTCCTGCCTTACATAGTTACCTAGTTTCCTGATTTACATAGTAATTGAGGTTAAAAAAAGACTTTTAGGCCATCAAGTTCAACCTTTTAAGATCTCCTCTGATCTGCAATATGAGGATTAGTTGTTAATTGATCCAGGGGACGGCAAACAAAAAAAAACCCAAGTGAAACTTTGCCAATTGTCTCAAAAGGGAAAACAATGAATTTCTTCCTGACCCCAGATACTGGCGATCGGATTCCTCCCTCGATCAATACTCCCTCTCTAAATAACCAGGATAACCCTGAATACCCTTTTTAATTAAAAATATATCCAATAGCTTTTTAAAGTTATCTATCGAATCCGCTGTCACCACCTCCCTTGATAGAGAATTCCCCAGATTAACCACCCTTACTTTGAAGAACCCTTTTCTTTCTTTAAGGTGGAATCTTTTTAGGTCTAACCTCAAAGGATGTCCTCTTGTCAGTTGAAAACCTCTTGGCACAAAAAGCTCCCTTGACAAATCTTTATACTGACCCTGGATGTATTTATATAGAGTAATCATATCCCCTCTTCGATGCCTTTTTTCTAGAGAAAGTACGTTTAATTTGGTTAGTCTTTCTTCATAACTTAGCCCCTCCATTCCCCTTATTAGGTTTGTAGCCATTATCATTACTTTTTCCAGTTCTAAAATGTCATTTTTATGAATTGGTGCCCAAAACTGTACTCCATATTCCAAATGAGGGCGTACTAGGGATTTGTATAGTGGTAGAATTATATCTGCCTCCCTTGCTTCTATACCATTCTTGATACATGCTAATAGTTTATTTGCCTTTGCAGCTGCTGCTTGGCTTTGAGAACTGTTACGTCTAATTTATGCAAATCCCTTTGGAGGCAAAGTACATCATTTCCTGATTTAATTACCTCAGCAAAAATGGAGACACTACTTTCCAATCCTACTTCTAAGTTGTTAATAAATATGTTACAAAAGGAGAGGACATAATACTGAGCCCTGAGGAACCCCACTTACCACATTAGTCCAATTTGAGTATGTTCCATTTACAACAACCCTTTGCTTCCTGTCTTTTAGCCAGCTCTCAATCCATGAGCAGATATTTACTGCAATTCCTGTATCTTAGTTTGCACAATAGTCTCCCATGTGGCACTGTATCAAAAGCCTTTGCGAAATCTAAAAAGACTACATCCACTGAGTTGCTTTGATCCAGGTTCCTACTAACCTCCTCATAAAAACTAATTAGATTTGTTTGACACAACCTATCCCTCATAAATCCAAATTGGCTCCTACTTATAATTCTGTTTCAATAGACATACTCTTGTATATTATCCATTATTAACCCTTCTAAAAGCTTTCCCACTACAGAAGTGAGGCTCACTGGTCTATAATTCCCTGGATTTAAATATAGGTATCACATCTGCTTTTCTTCAGTCATCTGGTAGAGACCCTGTGTAGAGTGAATCTTGAAAAATTAAATATAATGGTTTGGCTATAACAGAACCCAGTTCCCTCAGTACTTTTGGATGTATTCCATCAGGACCTGGGGCTTTATTAACATTTATTTTTTCCAACCACTTTTGGATTACTTCCTGTGTTAACCAGTTATTTAGTGAAGGTAGTGTAGTCCCATTATGTTGCGGTGTCCCAACCCCTGGTACCTCCCTTGTGTATACCGAAGAAAATAACCTATTTAGCTCATCTGCCTTTTCCTGGTCACTAATTATCAGACCGCCTGTGTCACATTGTAATGTTCCTATAGCTTCCTTCCTCGCCTTCTTCCCATTAATATACTTAAATTTTTTTTTAGGGTTAGTCATATTCTCTTTTGCAACTAATTTTTCATTTTCTATTTTAGCCAGTCTAATAGCGCTTTTGCTGTCTTGTTGATTTCCTTGTACTCCCGTAAAGCAGTCTCTGTCCCCTCTTGTTTGTATAATTTAAATGCCTGTTTTTTACTCTGTATCTTGATGTCTTTAAATCATTGTTAAGCCACATTGGGTGGGATTTACTCCTTTTACTTTTATTCCCACATGGTATATGCCGATGTGTATGTATATTTAGTAAGGATTTGAATGTTGTCCACTTGTGGTCAGTGTTTTTACCTATCAGTTCTTTGTCCCAGTCTATACTTTCTATTGCTGCCCTTAAACCGTTAAAATCTGCCCTTTTAAAATTAAGAGTTTTTGTTGGCACTTTAAAATTTTGTTTTGTTAATTCAATCTCAAATGTGTTATGATCACTGTTTCCCAAAGGTTGCCCTATTCCAACATTTGATACCATATCAATATTATTTGTGATGACTAAATCTAAGATAGCTTAATTTCTAGTAGGCTCCTGTATAACCTGGGCCAGATAATGATCCCTGAGTGTACTCAAGAAACTCCTCCCCTTAGCTGAACTGCTGGTCTTATTTATTCAGTTTATTTCAGGGTAATTAAAATCTCCCATTATTAGAAGTTGCCCGTGCTTAGCTGCATTTCCAACCTGTAACAATAATTGTATTTCCTCATTTTCAGCGATATTTGGTTTTTTTAGCATACTCCTACTAATATTCTTTTTGAATTTGCTGCTCCGCTATTAAAATCTACCCACAAGCATTTAGCTTTATCACCAGGCCAACCATAAATATCTTCACTGACTATAGGCACATACAGACTACAGACAAATCCCTCCTCCTCGTTTGCCATTGCCCCTATCTTTCCTAAATAGGTTATAACCATCCAGATTAACAGTCCAGTCATGAGATTCATCCCACCACGTTTCGGTAATGCCTATTAAATCCCATTTTTCATTAATTGCTAATAATTCTAACTCTCCCATTTTTCCTGGCAAGCTTCTGGCATTAGCAAGCATACACCTTATGTTATGAATCTGTAGTTCTGAAATCCCTGCCACTGTACTTGAGTTACTTAGTACTACCTCCCTATTGACTATTCTACCCCTCCCCCCATCTCCTCCTCTATGAGTTATTAATTCATCCCTTATACCCTCAACACTTTATACCCCATTACATTCATCTAGTCCCTCCCCCACAGTTTAAAAACTCCTCCAGCCTTTCTACCATCCTTTCCCCTAGCACAAAAGCTCCCTCATCATTAAGGTGCAATCCATCCCTGCTATAGAGATTGTACCGAAGTGAGAAGTCAGCCCAGTGCTCTAAAAACCCAAACCCCTCCTTAGTGCACCACATCTTTAGGCACGTATTAACTTCCCTAAGCTCCTTCTGACTCCCTGGGCTAGCACGTGGCACTGGTAGTATCTCAGAAAATACTGCCTTGGAGGTCCTTGACTTCAGCTTATTACCTAGTTCTCTAAAATCATTCTTTAGGGAACACCATCTTCCACTAACTTTGTCATTGGTACCAATATGTACCAAGACCGCCGGTTCGTTTCCAGCCCCTCCCAATAATTTGTCTACCCGTTCCACAACATGCTGAACCCGAGCACCCGGGAGACAGCAAACTGTTTGATTGCTGGGATATGGGTGACAAACCACCCTGTCTACATTCCTAAAAATAGAGTCCCCTACCACCAAAACCCATCTGTTGCTCTGCATATTCTGCCCTCCCACTCCTCCAGTAGAACTGTTCTCCCAGCTGTTAGAGGGAACAGCTCTAACTGGCATTGCCATTCCTGAATGGACATCCCCAACAGTTTCACTCAATCTGGCAAATCTGTTGGTGTTTGCCAACTCAGAACTGGCCTGCCTCCTCCTGTTCCCGCTGATTCCCCTTCTAACTGTAACCCAGCTACCTCCCTGGACATCCTCACTAGCACCAGCTCCACCCTCCATGCTAGGTCCAGCTAAACTGTGCTCAGTGAGCACCAACCCTCTTTCCAGTGGAGCAATATCACTAAGTGCAGCAATTCTCCTCTCCAGATCTCCAATCTGAGCTTCCAGAGAGGCACCATGCTCACACCTCTCACAGAGGTATGGACCTTGGATCATTTGTTCCAGTATTGCATACATATGACAGTATGTACACTGAGTGAGGTTGCCACTGGACTGACTAATAATTACAAAAAAAAATAAAATACTACAATGTGACCCTTTTCTTTGAACTCCCTCCTGTAAACAGTCACACACAAGGACCAAATGTATATGCAAGTTTAACCCAGGTAAAAACACTCACCTGCACCAAATCACTGCACACAGGGAATAACACAATTTACTTGTCTGAGCAAATCTATAAATCTGTATAACACATAATTTTCTGATAATCACTACCTTATATATACCTTTAAGTACCTTTATGGTTTGGCCAACATATTTGGAACTGCTGCCAAATGACAACTGTCCCTCTCCTGTCTGCTATCTTACACCATCTCTGATTCACCTTTTCACTGGCAGAGTGAGCTGCATTGCTATTGTGCTACAATCCATTGTTGGTCCCTCTGTAGGTGAAAAGGTTAAAAATGTGTGAAAATGACATATTTGCATTAAACTCTTACATAAAGATCAAAATCAGTAAAAAAAAATATCTTACAATTTCCTTAAAAGACTTTTGTAGAGTGCAGCCATGAATCCAAGTCAGTGGTAGTTTGCCTATATGGTCACTGTAGTTAAAACAATGTGGCAAACATTGACATAAACATTTATTTTACATCACTTTCAGAGCAGCATTATGTGTGTGTCGTTGGGGTGAGGGTGAGGGGAGAAAACAGGCAGAGGACAGAAGGCTTTGTTAGATAATTGAATCCCCTTCCCAATTACAGGTTCAGAGATGTGCTCTTTAGAAATATAGACACCCCTCTCAGACACATAACTTCCACCAATGTATCATTATTATTATTATTATTATTATTATTATTATTAATTTTATTATTACAATTATCATTATTATAATTATTAAAATTGTAACTCTGTCCTACCTCCTCCTATGATGTTTCAAACTCTCAAATGTTACCAGCTCTAAAGATGCAAAATCTATCAACAAGCCTGCAATTGCCTTCAAACATGTGAATAACAAATATATTAAAAAATTCTACAAGTACTAAATAGGACCCGACAAGTGGGTTAAACACTTGTTCGTTGCACTGTAAAAGCAAATAAACACACAATACTGTATTTTAAAATACTGGGAAACCAATGAAAGACATTAGAATTAATTGCAAAACAGTCTCAAGCTTACAAATCGGCAATCAATTTTTTTTTTTAAGTTTTATTTCATTGTTGAATAATAGTTCTAAAAGAAATCTCATATATTTGCCAGGTCCCTCCCTGATTAGAAATCAGCTAGAATAGCTGCCCATAGTAAATTATTATCACTAATATAGTTTCCTTTGTGTGTAACGCTGGCTAGGGCATGCACACAACCAGTGGTGTAGCTAGTGCATGAGGGGCCCCGGGGAAAAAAAAGAAAATGTGCCCCCTCTATATATGTGTATGTATGTATATGTATATATTGCAAAAGTATTCACCCCCCTTGACTTTTTACCTTTTTTGTTACATTACAGTCTTAAGTTCAATGTTTTGTTAATCTGAATTTTATGTGATGGATCAGAACACAATAGTCTAAGTTGGTGAAGTACATGGAAATAAATATATATATATATAAAACTATTTTTTAGAAATAGAAAACAGAAAATTGGCATGTGCGCATGTATTCACCCCCTTTGTTATGAAGGCCATAAAAAGCTCTGGTGCAACCAATTACCTTCAGAAGTCACATAATTAGTGACTTGCTGTCCACCTGTGTGCAATCTAAGTGTCACATGATCTGTCATTACATATATACACCTTTTTTGAAAGGCCCCAGAGGCTGCAACACCTAAACAAGAGGCACCACTAACCAAACACTGCCATGAAGACTAAGAAATTCTCCAAACAAGTAAGGGACAATGTTGTTGAGAAGTACAAGTCATGGTTAGGTTATAAAAAAATATCCAAATATTTGATGATTCCCAGGAGCACCATCAAATCTATCCCAACCAAATGGAAAGAACATGGCACAACAGCAAACCTGCCAAGAGACGGCCGCGACCATAACTCACGGACCGGACAAGGAGGGCATTAATCAGAGAGGCAGCACAGAGACCTAAGGTAACCCTGGAGGAGCTGCAGAGTGCCACAGCAGAGACTGGAATATCTGTACATAGGACGACAATAAGCCGTACGCTCCATAGAGTTGGGCTTTATGGCAGAGTGGCCAGAAGAAAGCCATTGCCTTCAGCAAAAAACAAAATGGCACGTTTTGAGTTTGTGAAAAGGCATGTGGGAGACTCCAAAATGTATGGAGGAAGGTGCTCAGGTCTGATGAGACTAAAATTGAACTTTTCGGCCATCAAGGAAAATGCTATGTCTGGCGCAAACCCAACACATCACATCACCCAAAGAACACCATCCCCACAGTGGAACATGGGGGTGGCAGCATCATGTTGTGGGGATGTTTTTCAGGGAAACTGGTCAGAGTTGAGGGAAAGATGGATGGTGCTAAATACAGGGATATTCTTGAGCAGACCCTGTACCACTCTGTGCGTGATTTGAGGCTAGGACGGGGGTCACCTTCGAGCAGGACAATGACCTCAAACACACTGCTAAAGCAACACTTGAGTGGTTACTGTCGAGAGCATTGTTTCTGATTCTCACGACCGGCGCCTGACTTGCAGGCCCGGCCAATTGAATAGCAGAGTAAAAGTAGAGCAACGGGAGGAAGCAACTCGATCGCAGCCATTTGCCTGTTTGTGATCGAGTTACGGCTCGAATTGAATGAGGCTGTATGTCTGCAAAAGAGATTTACAATATCACCTCCCCCTGCAGTTAGGGCTTCCTGACAGAGGAAAACAAGCTCATGACACTAACATGTGTATTCCCCCTCGTCCCAGGGACAGTCACATAGATAGAGGGGGTGCCAGTTCAATCCTATAAATAATATTTTCAAAAAACTGTAGCGTAATGTATGTGCAATTCTATAATCTACTAATATATCCCTAGGACAAGTAGTTAGCTTGGCCCCTGGACAGCAGAGGGTAATCAGGGGGGATGACGTAATTTGATGGACAGCTCTTCCCCCTGGCCAAGAGCATGGGCGAGGAGGATTGGCTAATTCTGTTTGTTTAGGGTTGCGACTTTTTCTAATTGGTTGCTGTTTTGTTTATATTTACTGTGTGTTCACCAATAAAGTAGTTGTCTGTTTGAACTACATAATTGATGTATATGTTTTATTCTGAGGGAACAATAATCCTTATTACTGGGATTATTGCTGCAGAACTTGAATGGGACTCGCTTGCTGGGTGGCTCTACTGGTTCCTGTGGTCTGCTGGGTGCTTTGGTGGCTGTAATCTTGGTTGGTTCTGCTCCTGCTATCAGGGATATACAACAAACCAGATGGTACTACTGGGTAGGTTTCTTATCAAGCCCAACAGAAGTAGTAGGTTGTCACGGTGGTCCTTCAATATGTACTAATTAGAGGACAGAAGCAAGAGGGGGGATATGTTAGAAACCTTCAAATATACCATAGGATTTAATGAAGCTCATGCAGCAGATATTTTCCAGAAACTGAGAAATGTAAAAACAAGAAATCACTATTTTCTGGAAGAATGCAGAAGATTTAATAGTAAGGAGGAGCTCAGACATTGCTATGTGGATCTCTGCATTGTGCTGCTGTTGGCTTAAAGGTTAGTATAGGGCAAAATCCGTACCCAAATGCAGTGTTTCTATTGGTAGGTACACTGTGTCTATTATGTAAGCAGCTCTGGGGGTGTGGAAAACAAATTTTACTTTTAAACAAAATTAATCTGTGTGTGTATATAATGACTCTGTGTAATGTGTGTGTCTGATATAAGCAGCATGTGATAGATTAAAGAAAGGTAAACACATGGAAACTTAGATAAACCTTTAAGGAATTCAAACATGCCAATAAGCATGAGGCTATCCTAAGATATCATTTGTCAAGTTTTTCAGGTGGATCGAATGAGCAGACTAAATGAGCTTTGTAGTTGTAACCTACCATCACATGTATATTCTATATTTCCATGTTGTACGTTCCTTTCACTTTTGGTAACATCCATGATGTATTTCCAATGTATTCCCCTTTAATACGGCCATACAGTATCCTTGTTCCTTAAAGTCTTAATTTCCTAGGTGTTTTGGCCAGTGAGTGAAAATGTATTTTAGGAAACTTTTATTGGGGATATATATTTTTTTCTACCAAGGTGTGAAATTTGGCCAGTCCGCGCTCAGCTGGTTTAAAGTGCAATAATTAGTATCGAGATTAACTTCCAAAGCAAACATCGCAAACGCTCTGCGGCCGCTCACATTGGGGGAAACATTTCACCAATCACATTTTTCTCTCTATAAACCAAACGTTTTCTTTAGACAAATATAAAATAAGTAACAATGCCGGGCTCTATACGGCCAAGTAACATAAAAGAGGAAATATATTAACAGGACATGGAAAGCATTTGTATTTTGCATTTAAAAAAGGATGTTTATCATTAGATTTGGAAAAATGTCATTTGTTTGTGAAGTTTGTAATAGATTAATAACATTAGCATCTGTGCAAGTCTTGGGCATATTAGCATTTCTAGATAAAAATCTTTATTTTTCGTTAAAGGGCCATTTACCTCACTGTAAGTGCTCTTCATGGCGTGAAAGAGCATAAGATTGTATGTTAAAATTATCTTTTTTTTTTAATTACACTAATAACAGCTAAAAAATCTAAAGTTTCAAATCTGTTTACATACAAGATCGCTGAGACGCGTGGTGAGGACACTGATTGATAGCACTTTTCCCCTGCACTCAGGAATACACTAAGCAGCTGCCCCATAACTGACCTATTTAGGTGTTTCCAGCACGCCATTGGTTTGTTGAGGGTTAATTATTTTGTTTTCCCTTTTGTTCACTAAATAGAGCTGTAGCTGCAGGTCTGGCAGTGGGCCGTCATTGGCACATGTAAACACAGATTTTATTGTATACATATCTCAGTGAAAAATGCAAGTATTTAAAAATGAAAAAGTTATTTTAACATGCTTTTAGGAGATCTTTACTGTGATGTGGTCCAAATTGCACTGAATTAATTGACCCATTAATCATTAATTTATTTCATTGGTCCTTTTTGACATCATGCAGTAAATGTTTCTATTTCGCCCCATCAGCTTTTTTAAATTCAGACACTGATTGAGCCTGAACGGTGCCATGTTTGTCTTCCACCCTTACTGCGGGCTTGGAGAGAATGAGAATATGACATCTAAACCTGCCAGAGCTTTCACCGGGTCTAAAGGAAATATATTTAGTTTACAAGGACAATCCTTCCTAGGAAAGTAGCAGACTGTATCAAATAAGAAACCACAACCCACTAAACAGTAATAACATATAAAGTAAAAAAAAAAAAAAATTGGTGTTTATTTTAATTTTTTGTGTGCTTTTTATCAGCAGTTTGCAATTAACAAATTTAGTTGTTTAAAATAATTTATAGAAAAAACTACCCAAAGGGAATTATATACTATACTTATGTCTCTATTTACTTTTATTCTCTTTATTTTATCAAGAATGCTTATAAGCTCTGGTTTTACTGCCTAAAACAAACAAACAAAAAAATAGTCCCTGTATGGGTCTGCCCACTTTACTGTATGCAGATACAAATTCTGTAGGGCTGGGTGTGCAGTGTAGTGTCCTAGCCAATCAGGGACTACATCAGCAGAATGTTACTAAGAGATGGTCACTGATTGGTTAGTATGAGACATAGCACAACAAGTACAGCAGGGTGTGTCTTCACGAGATGCAGAGGGCAGACCCATACATTGACTATTTTCGACAATAAAAACAGAGCTTATACGCGCTTCCTAATAAAATAAATAAAATACGTACAAGTAAATAAATACATGGGTATATTATATACCCAGTAATATCCTTAAAACTTCCGTTTCCCTTTAAGTCTACATAAATATACATAAATATATACGTTTAAATATTTCTAAACGACTTTAGCCTTTATTGCCCTTATAAATATGTATTTTCAGTATAAGCCTTACTCAGGGATGGAAGTGGCCCAGTAGGTGGGCAGTGGTTGTAGTATTAACACCTCGCTGAGTGGGCTGTATTAACACCTCCAGTGCTATCTTCCAGTTAGAGCCCCTTGGCATGGAGTCCCCTTGGCCAGTACAAGCCTTGTCTGTCACTATTAATTGCCCAGGTAGTGAAATATCAACTTAATATTTAATAGCTGTTTAATTTGAGGCCTAGAAGATTATGTGGCAGCCGGTATAAACAACGCTAAACCTCTTGGATTAGCGCCGGGTATAAACAGAGCTCTATCTCTCAATGCTAAGGAATAAACGTCTTGAGTTTATTCCGTATGTAACTTAGAAACATTCCCAGTCGGACGCCATGCCTCGTGTTATTCTTAGCTCCACAGAAATGATGGAATTTGGTTATAATTTCTGTAATCTCCGAGCATTTTAATTAGGTCGCACGTCAGTGTTGTCACTAGACTCGTTATCAGGGATTAAGTGCTGAAGTCGTTATAAACTCAGACCTCAGGCCAGATTATAAGGGCAGCTGTTAGGAAATGATTTACTGTGGGGAGTAACGTTATCTTAAAGGGACATTACACACCCATACACTCTGCAGTCTGTTTTATACATTACTGTATTTCATGAAGAATGCGTGAGCGCAGATTTAGAAAATTCATATGCAATTAGTGTAAAATTATGCACTTTGGCTAAAAAATCGAAAAGTAGAATATAAGAGACCCCCCTGCAGATTCCTTGTGTCATAGAAACATAGATCTAATGGCAGATATAAACCAACAAACCCATCCAGCTTGCCCATTCTATCTATCTTAAACCTTGGTATTATAAATCCTTATTGTGGCCATAAGGACTGAGGACAACTGTGGGGCTCATACAATAGGGTATAATTATCCAAATAATATATTTATCCACTATAGTAGTTGTTAGCTTGTGAGTAACCCTTGCGAGATGCGTTCTGAGCAGATGTCTACTAACCCTAAATCTCGGTAAATCATGCGTTATATTTGCACATGCGCAGTTGTGCTAATGCGCATGCGCTAAAGGCACAGAGGGCATAGAGTGCACCACATGAGGGAGAGGATAGGAAGGATGGGAAGGGAGAGAGAGAGAGAATGGGAATGGACAGTGGGAAGAAGGGAGGGAAAGGGGAGAGGGAGAGAATGGGAAGGGAGGGTGGGAAGGAAGGATGGATGGAAGGGACAGAGGATAGGAAGGAAGGGTGGGAAGGGAGAGAGAGAGAGAATAGAAATGGACAGTGGGAAGAAGGGAGGGAAGGGGGAGAGGGAGAGAATGGGAAGGGAGGGTGGGAAGGAAGGATGGATGGAAGGGACAGAGGATAGGAAGGAAGGGTGGGAAGGGAGAGAGAGAGAGAATGGGAATGGACAGTGGGAAGAAGGGAGGGAAGGGGGAGAGGGAGAGAATGGGAAGGGAGGGGGGGAAGGAAGGATGGATGGAAGGGACAGAGGATAGGAAGGAAGGGTGGGAAGGGAGAGAGAGAGAGAGAATAGAAATGGACAGTGGGAAGAAGGGAGGGAAGGGAGAGAGGGAGAGGATGGGAAGGGAGGGTGAGATGGAGTCAGGGAGGGAGTGGAGGAGAAGGGAGTGTTGGGAGGAGGAAGGGAAGGGAAAGACGGGAGGCAGAGAGGATGGGAAGAGAGGGTGAGATGGAGTCAGGGAGGGAGAGGATGAAAAGGGAAGGTGGGAAGGAGGGAGGGAAGGGAGAGAGGATGGGCAGGGCGCATGGGAGAGGGCGAGATGGTGTCAGGGAGGGAGAGTGGGAGAGGATGGAATGGGAGGGTGGGAAGGAGGGAGGGAAGGGAGAGAGGATGGGTAGGGCGCATGGGAGAGGGTGGGATGGTGTCAGGGAGGAAGAGTGGGAGAGTATGGAATGGGAGGGTGACAGGCAGTCATGGAGGGAGAGGATAGGAAGGGAGGATGGGAAAGTGAGGGTGGGATGGAGTCAGGGAGTGAGAGCATGTGAAGGAGTGAGGGAAGGGAGAGAGAGGGAGAGGGTGGGAAGGGGCGAAATAATAGAGAGAGAGAGACAGAGGGAATGGGTGGAAAGATAGACAGACACGGGACATAGGGAGTGAGAGACACAAAGGAGATAAAATCATATGACACTGTCATTTATGACGAGCAAGTTACTAGTATTATAATATTTGAAATAATTTAAATGCA
>CM050176.1:34629263-34734263 GCA_027410445.1 Discoglossus pictus | reverse complement strand
ATATTCTGTACAATGCCCGGGCAATGTGTGTAATGTTTTATATTATATTCTGTACAATGCCCGGGCAATGTGTGTAATGTTTTATATTATATTCTGTACAATGCCCGGGCAATGTGTGTAATGTTTTATATTATGTACAATGCCCGGGCAATGTGTGTAATGTTTTATATTATATTCTGTACAATGCCCGGGCAATATGTGTAATGTTTTATATTATATTCTGTACAATGCCCGGGCAATGTGTGTAATGTTTTATATTATATTCCTTACAATGCCCGGGCAATGTGTGTAATGTTTTATATTATATTCCTTACAATGCCCGGGCAATGTGTGTAATGTTTTATATTATATTCTGTACAATGCCCGCAATGTGTGTAATGTTTTATATTATATTCTGTACAATGCCCGGGCAATGTGTGTAATGTTTTATATTATATTCTGTACAATGCCCGGGCAATGTGTGTAATGTTTTATATTATATTCTGTACAATGCCCGGGCAATGTGTGTAATGTTTTATATTATATTCTGTACAATGCCCGGGCAATGTGTGTAATGTTTTATATTATATTCTGTACAATGCCCGGGCAATGTGTGTATGTTTTATATTATATTCCTTACAATGCCCGGGCAATGTGTGTAATGTTTTATATTATATTCTGTACAATGCCCGGGCAATATGTGTAATGTTTTATATTATATTCTGTACAATGCCCGGGCAATGTGTGTAATGTTTTATATTATATTCTGTACAATGCCCGGTCAATGTGTGTAATGTTTTATATTATATTCTGTACAATGCCCGGGCAATATGTGTAATGTTTTATATTATATTCTGTACAATGCCCGGGCAATGTGTGTAATGTTTTATATTATATTCTGTACAATGCCCGGGCAATGTGTGTAATGTTTTATATTATTTTCTGTACAATGACCGGGCAATGTGTGTAATGTTTTATATTATATTCTGTACAATGCCCGGGCAATGTGTGTAATGTTTTATATTATATTCTGTACAATGCCCGGGCAATGTGTGTAATGTTTTATATTATATTCTGTACAATGCCCGGGCAATGTGTGTAATGTTTTATATTATATTCTGTACAATGCCCGGGCAATGTGTGTAATGTTTTATATTATATTCTGTACAATGCCCGGGCAATGTGTGTAATGTTTTATATTATATTCTGTACAATGCCCGGGCAATGTGTGTAATGTTTTATATTATATTCTGTACAATGCCCGGGCAATGTGTGTAATGTTTTATATTATATTCTGTACAATGCCCGGGCAATGTGTGTAATGTTTTATAATTTATTCCTTACAATGCCCGGGCAATGTGTGTAATGTTTTATATTATATTCCTTACAATGCCCGGGCAATGTGTGTAATGTTTTATATTATATTCCTTACAATGCCCGGGCAATGTGTGTAATGTTTTATATTATATTCTGTACAATGCCCGGGCAATGTGTGTAATGTTTTATATTATATTCCTTACAATGCCCGGGCAATGTGTGTAATGTTTTATATTATATTCCTTACAATGCCCGGGCAATGTGTGTAATGTTTTATATTATATTCCTTACAATGCCCGGGCAATGTGTGTAATGTTTTATATTATATTCCTTACAATGCCCGCAATGTGTGTAATGTTTTATATTATATTCTGTGCAATGCCCGGGCAATGTGTGTAATGTTTTATATTATATTATGTACAATGCCCGGGCAATGTGTGTAATGTTTTATATTATATTCTGTACAATGCCCGGGCAATGTGTGTAATGTTTTATATTATATTCTGTACAATGCCCGGGCAATGTGTGTAATGTTTTATATTATATTCTGTACAATGCCCGGGCAATGTGTGTAATGTTTTATATTATATTCTGTACAATGCCCGGGCAATGTGTGTAATGTTTTATATTATATTCTGTACAATGCCCGGGCAATGTGTGTATGTTTTATATTATATTCCTTACAATGCCCGGGCAATGTGTGTAATGTTTTATATTATATTCTGTACAATGCCCGGGCAATGTGTGTATGTTTTATATTATATTCCTTACAATGCCCGGCCAATCTGCGTAATGTTTTATATTATATTCTGTACAATGCCCAGGCAATGTGTGTAATGTTTTATATTATATTCTGTACAATGCCCGGGCAATGTGTGTAATGTTTTATATTATATTCTGTACAATGCCCGGGCAATATGTGTAATGTTTTATATTATATTATGTACAATGCCCGGGCAATGTGTGTAATGTTTTATATTATATTCTGTACAATGCCCGGGCAATATGTGTAATGTTTTATATTATATTCTGTACAATGCCCGGGCAATATGTGTAATGTTTTATATTATATTCTGTACAATGCCCGGGCAATGTGTGTAATGTTTTATATTATATTCTGTACAATGCCCGGGCAATGTGTGTAATGTTTTATATTATATTCTGTACAATGCCCGGGCAATATGTGTAATGTTTTATATTATATTCTGTACAATGCCCGGGCAATGTGTGTAATGTTTTATATTATATTCTGTACAATGCCCGGGCAATATGTGTAATGTTTTATATTATATTCTGTACAATGCCCGGGCAATATGTGTAATGTTTTATATTATATTCTGTACAATGCCCGGGCAATATGTGTAATGTTTTATATTATATTCTGTACAATGCCCGGGCAATGTGTGTAATGTTTTATATTATATTTTGTCATTATCAAATTAACGTTGGATTTAGGGGAAGGCAAAGAATATAATCATCCTCCAACGTGGAGTAGCTCGACGGCGCTTGAGGCCCAATGAAGGCCGAAACGTACGTCTGGAGTTTGCTGTTTCTCCTGTTTAGGGTAAAATTGCCTGGTATTTATGGGCTGGATCACTCTAGTGAGTGGGAGCAGACTGATATACTACAGGATATTTCTCCCCGTGAGGGGCACACGTGGCTAAAATACGTTGCTCTGAGTGGGTTATCATGTCCATAGAACTAACCTATTAAGGTTAGTTTGTTCTCTGATTGAGCACCTCTATTTTGAGTTTTTGTTTACAGTATCACATATATAAGGACGTTGGTCACGTTGTGGCGTCGCAAAGCAAGGCCCACTGTTGCAGGGCTGCAATGAGCGCCGACGAAACTCATTGCAATTCGAGGCCCGCACAACTCAGCTCCTTCACAGCTCTCTTCCCCCCCAGCACCCCGCAGCCCAAATGACGGTGTATGCGAGGCCCACATTGGAGAGGGTGTACAATGAAGAGGGTGTGTTTGGGGCGGGGTGAGTCTCTGTCACCGGATCTCTGTTCCGGGTCCCACAGACAAGGCAATGAGGAGACAGAGCAATGAGGGTCCAGTGAACCACAACACAGCATCTGGTCATCAGGTGACCAGGAACAACATAGGACCCTACAACTTGATGACCCGCAGCAGAAGCACAGCATAACACCCAGTGACCCACAACCCCAGCAGAGGAAGCCTGGTCCTGACCCTGGCAACCCACTGTTGTACCTCCCCCGGATGACCTGCTCCAGGCTGCTCTGAGGGTGGTCGGGTGGATGGTGCTCTGCATCCTGCTCCTCCTGCACCAGGTGTATGCAGGCTCAGTCGCAAGAGGCCCTGATGTGGGACCGGGTGTCATTACTATGGGGGGGGGGGGAGGGGTGAGACATGAGAGTGATGGGATCTGGCTGGAGAGGGTATCCTTTGGAGGGTGGAAAAGAGACAGAGGGGAGGGAGAGCAGGGCAGATACCTACAGGGGAGGGAGGAGGGGGGAAGAGACTTAGGAGAGGGAGAGGAAGAACAGAGACACTGTGAAGGGAGTGGGGGGAGAGAAATACAGGGGAGGAAGTAGGGAGTGAAGAGACACAGAAGAGGAGTGGGGGGAAAGAGACACAGGGGAGGAAGTAGAGGAGTGAAGAGACACAGGAGAGGGAGTGGGGGGAAAGAGACACAGAGGAGGAAGTAGAGGGGTGAAGAGACAGGAGAGGGGGAAAGAGACACAGTGAGACACTGGGGAGGGAGTGAGGGGAAAGAGACACAGGGGAGGGAGAGGGGGGACAGAGATACTGGCGAGGGAGTGGGGGGAAAGAGACACAGGGGAGGGAGAATAGAGGGGGGGAAGGCCCATAAAGAAGCGAGGAAAATGGCGCTTATTGCAAATCCCGCAATGAGTGGAGAAGTAGAGGGGGCGAGAGGCTCCCAATGAGTGCTGAAGTTAGAGGAGGGAGAGCATTTCATTGGGAGGCAAACAGCATTGCCAGGCTTCAAATTTAATTGCCGTCATTTTTGATGGGCAAGTTGCTAGTTACATATATTTACAATATGTACATAGTAAAGTACTAACTCTCCTACAAGGTTGAAGAATACAATTTTCTCCTGTATTTTTTCTCAGGAACATCCATCTTAAGGGTCCAACAGTAATCAGCAAGCATTGCTGAACTACACTTGCCCTGGTACCCCTTTCCATTTTGGAAATGTCCTGGTGGAATTGTTCACCACGTTCATCGCTGACTTTCCCAAGATTTGCTGGGAAGAAATCCCAGTGCGAATCCAAGAAATTGATTTTCAAAGACATGTTACATCCCATGTGTCTAGGACCACGTTTTCCATTTCCTGGCTCTTAGCCCATTAAAGGACAGATGGCTTGGCTCCAGAGCCAGCACCTATATTGAACTGTTATCTGTTTTGTCCCATTGTTTGCACAGAATAGCTGATTACCTCTCCCATGCGCTAGGCAGCTAGGTAGGATGAGCATTAGAAGGTAGCCTTATTGTTCTCAGGTGCTAGCCATCAAGATCCTGCTAGACTCCATGTGGGGTCATCTCCTGTAATTGTCTGCCACACCCTCTCATTCTTACATTTTGTACACCCCCTCTGTATCTAACGGCTATAAATATTTCTGACTTTTCAAAAATAAATCAGTTTACGACTGAGACATACAGAAATCATATGTCTCTTATTTTGCTCCTTTTCTCCTGGTTGGCTGCAGGGAGGTACTGGGAGACTCTGTAGGATCCTGCTGGGGTAGGTTTGACTGTAACAAGTCTTATCAAGCCCCCTAAGAAGAAGCAGATCTGGAGTCTCTTGGTAGCCTGGAAGTGCTGATTTCTGATGTAAGGACACTGACAGATACAGAAGCCAGATATAAGGGTGCTGGTGCCGAGATTTCCAAGAACCCAAACGGTACCTGCGGGTAGTTGACTTGTAGTCTATAGCAGGTGGCCTTGGGCTTGTTTAGCCCCCCACTCTTGGTTTATCACACCATGGTCTTGTAAGATTGAAAAAGATCATCCACTATTTCTTTGTAGTTGTCTGCCTTATGAATCCCTAAAAGGTTCTGGCAAACACTCTTGAAAGATTTCCATACAGCCTTTTCAGCCTGGTTCAACTGACTATCAAAGTTCTCATCTTTAATCAGTTGTCTTATTTGAGGTCCTACAAAGATCCCCTCTTTGATCTTTGCATCACTGATCCTTGGGAATTTTTTTCTTAAATATGTAAATCCAGGTCCACTTCGATCCATCGCTTTGACAAAGTTCTTCATAAGACCAAGCTTTATGAGGAGTGGAGGTAGATACACTTTTTCTGGATCAACAAGTGGTGTATTGACAACATTCTTCTGTCCTGGAGTTAGTGATGTTCGTTTTGGCCATTGTTTCTGAGTGTAATGATTTCTTTGGTCTCTGCTGTCCCACTCACAAAGGAAACAGCTGTACTTTGTGTGACCAAGTTGTAGTCCAAGCAAAAGAGCGACTACTTTCAAGTCACCACAGATATTCCATTTGTATTCTTCATATTTTATTTCTTCAAGCATGAGTTTCATGCTCTCATAAGTTTCTTTGATATTGGCCGCATGAGCTAGTGGCACCGATGGAAACTTATTTCCTTTGTGGAGAAACACAGCTCTTTGGGTTACTATAGAAGAATCAATAAATATATGCCAATCCTCTGTTTTGTACTCGTGACCAAGTGCTTCCATGACAGAATAAACATCATTGCAAAAAACAAGTTCATCTTCAAGGAAAAAGAGATCCTTAAAGTCACTATGCCTATCTCTAAAAAAACAAATGTTAGTTTCCTTATGGAGAAGATACCAGCCTTTCAACCTGGAGCCTAACAATTCTGCTTGCATTTTAGATAGGTTCAAGTCGAAAACAAAGTCATTGAGATCTCCTTGGGTAAGGAAATATGGAGGAACAGAAAGTCTCAATAGTTTGATCAAGCCTTATATCATCATCACCATTCTTTACAGGATCTTTTTCTTGTTCATCATTACTAAGTATTACTTCTTCTGGAGTCGTTGGCACAGGCAATTCTTCACTATGCAGCACTGGCCTGATGGCAGATGGTAAATTCTGATATGTCACAGTGTGATTTGATTTAGAATTGATGCCTAAAATGTTTGTAAATCAAAAGTAACAATCTGTGGAGTGATCTTTTTGTTCTCACCAAATCATTGGAACAGCAAATTTCATGTGCCGAGAACCCGTTGACCAACTTGTGAGAAGTCTGACACAGGAAAAACAAAAATGAGGGGCCAAACTTTTATCTTGGTCACCAACCTTGCATCTAAATAAGGTTCATAACTCCTCTTAATAAGTGGAGTAAAACCACGTTTATGATTTTTAAATATCACCTCACCGCAAATGTAGCAAAATTAGTCCAAATGATTAATAAAATTCCTTGGCATTATTCAACTTTGTATTATGAACATAAAATGTACATAGAAGTACACAAATAAGAGATACTCACAGCATTAGATGTTTCAAGAATTAACGCTTTCCACCAACTGGCTAGGAGCGCTGACTCATACAGTAAACAAGCAAACACATAACTCATCATGCCTCAAGAACATCATGTGACAGAATATGACTCAAATGTTTATTACTCTGGGCCCTTTTTACGTTGACTGATCAGTAGAATTTACAACAATTAAAAATAATACTAGAATTTTACTGATGAAAAATGAACATATCTTAATGCTGTGTGAATGTGTTATATAGCACAATGTATTATATTAAAGAGAACGTAACTTTAATTCTATGCTTGATAGAACAATTCTGACACCATTTTCGAAACCAGTGGGATACATTACATATAGTACAACCCTTATTTGCTCTGAGACAAAATCTTTGTTGACCAGTGATATTCACATTATGCCACATAATACGTATTATAATAGAAAGTGCATGGTAAAATATGTGTATTTAAGTAATGTGTATTTGCTTTTGATGTTTGTTATAACATGCAAAGCTGGTTAGTAACAATTAAAGGGTCAGGTACGTTGCCATCATTAAAATGGAAATGCTGGATAGAAGGTTCTGAGAACAAAAGATACTGTGACGGGCATCACTACTAGTGTTTTATATACAGCACCCACTACTTACTACCTCCTATCATGGATTCAATGAAGAGCTTAGATAGACAGATAGAGGATAGATATAGAGATAGATAGATAGAATGGGGGGGAAGGGGAGTATTTGATCCCCTGCTGATTTTGAACGATTGTCCACTGACAAAGAAATGATCAGTCTATAATTTTAATGGTCGGTGTATTTTAACAGTGAGAGACAGAATAACCCCCCCCCAAAAAAAAGAACAACGCATGTCAAAAAAGTTATATAAATTGATTTGTAAGTCACTGAGGGAAATAAGTATTTGATCCCCTATCAGTCAGCAAGATTTATGGCTCCTAAGTGTCTTTTATAGGTAACAAGCTGAGATTAGGAGCACTACCTTTAAGAGAGTACTTCTAATCTCAGCTTGTTACCTGTATAAAAGACACCTGATCACAAAAGTAATCAATCAGATTCCAAACTCTCCATCATGGCCAAGACCAAAGAGTTGTCCAAGGATGTCAGGGACAAGATTGTAGATCTACACAAAGCTGGAATGGGCTATAAGACCATCGCCAAGCAGCTTGGTGAGAAGGTGACAACAGCTGGTGCGATTATTCACAAATGGAAGAAACACAAAATAGCTGTCAGTCTCCCTCGGTCTGGTGCTCTATGCAAGATCTCATCTTGTTGAGTTTCATTGATCATGAGAACGGTGAGGAATTAGCCCAGAACTACACGGGAGGATCTTGTTAATGATCTCAAGGCAGCTGGGACCATAGTCACCAAGAAAACAATTGGTTACACACTACGCCGTAAGGGACTGAAATCCTGCAGCGCCCGCAAGGTCCCCCTGCAAATCTTGGGTAAGAACCTCCTATCCTCAGCCTCGGCATCAAAAATGGGTGGTGGATGGGTATTCCAGCATGGTAATGACCCAAAACACACAGCCAAGGCAACAAAGGAGTGGCTCAAGAAGAAGCACATTAAGGTCTTGGAGTGACCTAGCCAGTCTCCAGACCTTAATCCCATAGAAAATCTGTGGAAGGAGCTGAGGGTTCGAGTTGCCAAACATCAGTCTCGAAACCTTAATTACTTGGAGAGGATCTGCAAAGAGGAGTGGGACAAAATCCCTCCTGAGATGTGTGCAAACCTGGTGGCCAACTACAAGAAACGTCTGACCTCATCAAGTACTAAGACAAAGGGGTCAAATACTTATTTCACTCATTGACCTGCAAATCAATTTATAACTTTTTTATCAATGCGTTTTTCTTATTTGTTTGTTTTGTTATTCTGTCTCTCACTGTTAAAATACACCTACCACTAAAATTATAGACTGATCACGTTCAAAATCAGCAGGGGATTAAATACTTTTTACCCCCACTGTACAGTGCCTTGCAAAAGTATTCACCCCCTTTGACTTTTTACCTATTTTGTCACATTACAGCCTTAAGCTCAATGTTTGGTTAATCTGAATTTTATGTGATGGATCAGAACACAATAGTCTAAGTTGGTGAAGTGAAATAAGAAAATTATTTACATAAAACAATTTTTTAGAAATAGAAAACAGAAAATTGGCATTTGCGTATGTATTCACCCCCTTTGTTATGAAGCCCATAAAAAGCTCTGGTGCAACCAATTACCTTCAGAAGTCACATAATTAGTGAAATGATGTCCACCTGTGTGCAATCTACTTGTCACATGATCTGTCATTACATATACACATCTTTTCTGAAAGGCCCCAGAGGCTGCAACACCTAAGCAAGAGGCACCACTAACCAAACACTGCCATGGAGACCAGGGAACTCTCCAAACAAGTAAGGGACAATGTTGATGAGAAGTACAAGTCAGGGTTAGGTTATAAAAAATATTGAAATATTTGATGATCCCCAGGAGCACCATCAAATCTATCATAACCAAATGGAAAGAACATGGCACAAGAGCAAACCTGCCAAGAGACGGACGCCCACCAAAACTCACGGACCGGGCAAGGAAGGCATTAATCAGAGAGACAGCACAGAGACCTAAGGTAACCCTGGAGGAGCTGCAGAGTTCCACAGCAGAGACTGGAGTATCTGTGCATAGGACGACAATAAGCCGTATGCTCCATAGAGTTGGGCTTTATGGCAGAGTGGCCAGAACAAAGCCATTACTTTCAGCAAAAAACAAAATGGCACGTTTTGAGTTTGCGAAAAAGCATGTGGGAGACTCCCAGAATGTAGGGAGGAAGGTGCTCTGGTCTGATGAGACTAAAATTGTACTTTTCGGCCATCAAAGAAAACACTATGTCTGGCGCAAACCCAACACATCACATCACCCAAAGAACACCATCCCGACAGTGAAACATGGTGGTGGAAGCATCATGCTGTGGGGATGTTTTTCAGCAGCCGGGATTGGGAAACTGGTCAGGGTTGAGGGAAAGATGGATGGGATATTCTTGAGCAAAACCTGTACCACTCTGTGCATGATTTGAGGCTAGGACGGAGGGTCACCTTCCAGCAGGACAATGACCCCAAACACACTGCTAAAGCAACACTTGGGGGGTTTAAGGGGAAACATGTAAATGTGTTGGAATGGCCTAGTCACAGCCCAGACCTCAATCCAATAGAAAATCTGTGGTCAGACTTAAAGATTGCTGTTCACAAGCGCAAACCATCCAACTTGAAGGAGCTGGAGCAGTTTTGCAAGGAGGAATAGGCAAAAATCCCAGTGGTAAGATGTGGCAAGCTCATAGAGACTTATCCAAAGCGACTCGGAGCTGTGATTGCCGCAAAAGATGGCTCTACAAAGTATTGACTTTAGGGGGGTGAATAGTTATGCACATTGACTTTTTCTGTTATTTTGTCCTATTTGTTGTTTGCTTCACAATAATAAAAAAAAAAAACCATCTTGAAAGTTGTGGGCATGTTCTGTAAATTAAATAATGCAAATCCTCAAACAATCCATGTTAATTCCAGGATGTGAGGCAACAAAACACGAAAGATGCCAAGGGGGTGAATACTTTTGCAAGGCACTGTAAAACAGATACACAAACAATAGAAATAGATACAGTATTATTTAGATTGTGGGGAATTCGGAGACTTCTATTATAGTAACAATCTAGAGCTCTCTGCCAAACTGCTGAAGAGAAAAATTGTTACAAGATGTAGATAGAGTAAAGCAGGTGAATGGACGGGACGGAGTTAACAGAAGATAGAAACTCACAACACCCTGAACTATAAATATAGAAATAAAAATATCCTGACACATTAAGGACTCGCAAACCAGATTAAGGAGTGTACTTAAAAAACTGCATAGAGGTTTGTGAATTAATCCCTTCACGCTGTGGTCTCATAAATCCTGTATTTATGAATCTGCAATGCAACACCAAAAGCTTTCATTGTGTATTTTTCATAACAAATGTTTAATTCTTTATACCAAAAAATTTACTTCACAAAAAAAACCAAAAACTTACTTAAAAAAAATAAAATAAATAAAAAAAAATAAATTAAAAAAAAAAAAAAAAAAAAAAAAAATATATATATATGTATATGTACAGACAGGAGTGTATTTATGCTGGCCCCTACATATATACAGTATATATATATATATATATATATATATATATATATATATATATATATACACACACACACACGTATATGCACACATATAGTTATCATAATTTAGTAGTATGGGAATATTCCTTGGTGAGGTTCACTGCCCTTTGCTGAGTTCATCTTATTAAGACATTTTAGTGAATACAGTAGGATTAGGACTTTCTGCTTGTGTGATTATAAACTGATTCCTTAAGGCGTGTATTTTTGGGGTCACAAAGCCTTTTTTTCTGCATGAGATAATTTATCACTATAATCTGAGCACCTTGATTTAGAGTATATTTGCACAAAGGTGAACTGAGGCTGTATGTGACTAGGGGACATGGTGCTCTAATATAGAAGCATGCAGTGCCATCTAGTGTCTGTTTTAGTAACTGCAGTCAGATTATAAAACATAAAATAATCTGTTTTCATGTGCATTGTCCTGATATCTATCCCCTTCTGGATCGCTACCTTGTCGTGGTGAAGGGACTTCAATGAAGCTATACCATGTCGGTCAGGTCATAGCAGACATGTCAGACAAATTGTGGAGAAGGAACTGGCAACCCACTCCAGTATCTTTGCCATGAAAACCATATGGATGAGCACAACCAGAAACACAGATGGATGTACCTGTGTCCATATGGTCACCAAGAGTTGGACATGACCGAACGACAGAAAAACAACAACAACGGATATATAACTGCTCTCTGTTCTCAAATATAATCTATTTTTATGTCTAATGCAAAACATATTTGATAAAATATATAATATATGAGTTGGTTAATATACTTTTAAAAATATTTTATGGAATTATTTTTAACAAGCATAAAAAAACTGGTTACGCCTTTTACAAGCTAGATAGTGGTGTTTTAAAGGCTAAAAATATTTTAAAGACAAGGGAGGGTGAGAGAAGCGCATTACCTTGTCCTAGTGTCAATCAATATAGTACATGACAGGTATGTTGTTCAGTCCTTCAGTCGTGTCCGACTCATGATGACTATATGGACCCAGCGCTCTAGGCACATCTGTCTGTGTTTCTGGTTGTGTCTATCCATATGGTTTTCATGGCAAAGATACTGGAGTGGGTCGCCAGTTCCTTTTCCAGTGGACCACGATTTGTCTGACCTCTCTGCATCTTGGGGGACCCTACATCATATAGCGCACAGCTTCATTGAATTACACTAGCCCCTTGCCCCTTCACCACGATAATGTAGTGATCCAGAAGGGGAAGCATTTTTTAAAGACATGTTCAAGCATTGTACTGCATAATAAGAGAAGTGTACCACCTTTTGTTTAGTGTACATCAGTATAGTACAGGACAGGTATATAAATCATCAGGAGTGGGTACTCACTAGTCTCATGTGTGTGTGTGTCATTCAGTCATGTCCGATGTTCCATGACCTTGTGGACTGCAACGCACCATGCTGATCCATTTGGTATTCATATCAGAGATACTGGAATGGATTACCAGCTCCTTCTTCAGTGGGCCACAGCATACAGCACTTGGTCTCCCATCCCATAGATCAGGCCCCCCGCTGCATTTAAAACTTTTAAATTCCCCGCCGCGGCTCCTTAAAGGGGCCGCGGCAAACTATTACCCAATCCCGGCCGCGACACTTAAAATTAACCCCCCTCTATGCTGGGGGTCCCCATCGGGACCCCCGAAGTGTCCCCATATTAACCCCCTGCAGCGGGGGGCCCCGATCGGCACCGATCGTGACCCTGCTGCAATTCAATTTTAAATTTCCCGCCTCGCGGGTCCTCAAAGGACCGTAAAGGTCCTGAAAGGACTCGCCAATTTCCTCCCGGAAACGACTCCGGGAGGTTCATTAGCGTCGGGGAGGTCTGCCAGTGCAGACCTCCGTTAGTTTTTTTTCTTTTTTTTTTTTAGAGCGCGAATGGTTCCGCGGCCCAGCCGGGGCTGAAGGAGAGAAGGCCGGGGACATCGCGGGTAGGTAAGTTAAATGTATATTTAGATGTTTATTTGTGTATTTTATTTATTGTTTATATATTGTATTCATGTATTCATGTATTGTGTTTTTTTTTTAACAGGGCCGCGCCGGAAGAGCTAAACAGTGACTGGACATGCTGTAAAGGTGAGTTGAATATTTAGAATGTATAGAATGTTTATTTATTTGATGTTAATGTTTTGTACTAATTTTTTTGTTTTGTTTGACCCATAGGTTAGTGATCTGAAGCAACATCTTAAAGGTAAGTGGTCTTAATTTATTGATTTTAGCTTAGAATAAGGGTCTGTGTATGTAGTTAGGATTTTTTGTATATTAGATAGATAGGGGGATGTATTTGATATAGTTAGGATTTATTTTAAATTAAATAGATTGTATGTTAGATAGATAGGGGGTATTTGATTAGGACTATATGTAATATATTATATGTAATGTATGTAATGTCATGTATTGTATGTAATGTATGTAATGTATTATATGTATGTATTGTATTGTGTTTATCTGTCTTTCCTTTTCAGGTGTGTAATTTTTTTATTTTCTGTAGTGGGGGGTGGGGTTGTAATGTATTTTTTTGTTTTCGGTAGTGGGGGGTGGGGTTGTAATTTTTTTTTTTTCTGTACTGTAGGTTTTTTTGTTTTTTGTACTGTAGGTTTTTTTGTTTTCTGTACTGTAGGTTTTTTTGTTTTTTGTACTGTAGGTTTTTTGTTTTCTGTACTGTAGGTTTTTTGTTTTCTGTACTGTAGGTTTTTTGTTTTTTGTACTGTAGGTTTTTTGTTTTCTGTACTGTAGGTTTTTTGTTTTTTGTAATTAGAGTGTTGGGGAGGTTTATTAGGGGGTAGGTAGTATAGGTAGGTAGTGTAAGTGTTAATAGATTAGTGTAGAGGGGGGTTAGTTTAGATTAAATGGTTTATTGGGGGTTATAGTGTAGTGTTTGTAGTTAGTGTCATGATGGTCCTTGAGGACCATCATGGCACTTATGTGGTTAATGTTGGGTTGTAACAGGCCCATAATGGTAATAATATACCCTTATGGGACTGATGGGGTTAAATAGAGCCTTATGGTGGTCTGTATTGACCATCATGAGTTAATGGGTTAATTTAGGCCTTATGGTGGTCTGTATTGACCATCATGAGTTAATGGGTTAATTTAGGCCTTATGGTGGTCTGTATTGACCACCATGAGTTAATGGGTTAATTTAGGCCTTAAGGTGGTCTGTATTGACCACCATGAGTTAATGGGTTAATTTAGGCCTTATGGTGGTCTGTATTGACCACCATGAGTTAATGGGTTAATTTAGGCCTTATGGTGGTCTGTATTGACCACCATGAGTTAATGGGTTAATTTAGGCCTTATGGTGGTCTGTATTGACCACCATGAGTTAATGGGTTAATTTAGGCCTTATGGTGGTCTGTATTGACCATCATGAGTTAATGGGTTAATTTAGGCCTTATGGTGGTCTGTATTGACCATCATGAGTTAATGGGTTAATTTAGGCATTATGGTGGTCTGTATTGACCATCATGAGTTAATGGGGTAATTATAGTTGCCTGGGGTTAATATTTTTAGTGCGAGTCCTTTCAGGACCTTTACGGTCCTTTGAGGACCCGCGAGGCGGGAAATGTAAAATTGAATTGCAGCAGGGTCACGATCGGTGCCGATCGGGGCCCCCCGCTGCAGGGGGTTTATGTGGGGTAACTTCGGGGGTCCCGATGGGGACCCCCAGCATAGAGGGGGGTTAATTTTAAGTGCCGCGGCCGTGATTGGGTAATAGTGTGCCGCGGCCCCTTTAAGGAGCCGCGGCGGGGAATTTAAAAGTTTTAAATGCAGCGGGGGGCCTGATCTATGCAGATCGGGGACCCCCCCTGCAATGGGTTTATGTGGGGACATTTCGGGGGTCCCGATGGGGACCCCCAGCATAGAGGGGGGTTAATTTTAAGTGCCGCGGCCGGGATTGGGTAATAGTTTGCTGCGGCCCCTTTAAGGAGCCGCGGCGGGGAATTTAAAAGTTTTAAATGCAGCGGGGGGCCTGATCTATGCAGATCGGGGACCCCCGCTGCAAGGGGTTAATGTGGGGGTGCTGCAGGGGTCCTGATAGAGACCTCTGCAGCATGGGGATGTGTATAGGGTGCAGGGGGGAGCCTCACACTGCTGTCTCGGGCTGTTCCGAGGCAGCACGTAGAGGCTTTCGGATCCCTTGCGTGGACTTTTTGTCCACGTAGGGATTCTTACGATATGCGAGACTCGTGCATAGATTTAAGGCTACGTAGCTCTCTCGGAGCCTATTCTCGGCCATTTTCTCGCAGTCATATCGCAAAGCAGGCTGCGAGAGATTCAGTTCTCGCAAACAGCAGGAAAACTGCCTTTTGCGAGCACCGAGAGAACTACGAGGGAGAATTTAATAGGGCCCTCAGTTTTCAGTGCCTAAATAGTCCCTGCATGGGTCTGCCAACTGCAGCTCATGAAGACACAGACTCTGATGCGCTTGCTATGCTGTGTCTCATACTAATCAGTCAATGGCCATCTCTTAATAAAAATCTGCTGAAATGTGGTCCCTGATAGGCTAGGACACTACACTGCACATCCTTCCATTCTTGTAATTCTGGCCATAATTTTTTTTTTAACTTGTTTTAGACATTTAAATGTGAACACAGATGTACTATTTATTTACATATATATATATATATATATATATATATATCAATGATTGCAAGCTCTTACATATATATATCAATGATTGCAAGCTCTTACATATATATATCAATGATTGCAAGCTCTTACATATATATATCAATGATTGCAAGCTCTTACATATATATATCAATGATTGCAAGCTCTTACATATATATATCAATGATTGCAAGCTCTTACATATATATATCAATGATTGCAAGCTCTTACATATATATATCAATGATTGCAAGCTCTTACATATATATATCAATGATTGCAAGCTCTTACATATATATATCAATGATTGCAAGCTCTTACATATATATATCAATGATTGCAAGCTCTTACATATATATATCAATGATTGCAAGCTCTTACATATATATATCAATGATTGCAAGCTCTTACATATATATATCAATGATTGCAAGCTCTTACATATATATATCAATGATTGCAAGCTCTTACATATATATATCAATGATTGCAAGCTCTTACATAAAAACAAGACAGAAATTCCATACTTATTACACACATACTAAAGATCCCACGGCTCCTTCCATACATGTGCCAGTTGACACGTATACATACACATGCTTTGATACTCTTTGATACTCTTTGATACATTTTGATACATTTGACAACTTTTTTCTTCACCTCCAGATATATGGCTCAGAGGCTGACAGACTCACCATCTATTTTTTGTCTCTTTGCTGCCAGACTGTTTTTTCTCTTATTATTCTGTTGATTTTGAGTCTCGCCCAAGAACACTAATTACACCCGTGGCAGGCTGAGATGCCAAGTCATGTAGCACCTTGTAATTCCATAACATTTCCAGAGTCTCATAATATGTTTAGATATAAATATAGATAAAATTGTGTCCTGATACAGAAGTAAGTCACAGACCTTTGTGCTGCAGATTGCCATGCATGCAAATGTTTAGTCGTTCAGTCATGTCCGTCTCCCCGTGACCCCCCTAGGCCGCAGCACGCTAGTCACATCTTGTGCCTGGGTGTGCAAATCCATAAGGTTTTCATGGCAAAGATACTGGAGTGGGTTGCCAGTTTCTTCTCCAGTGGACAGTGATTTGTCTGACCTCTCAGCTATGGCCTGCCCATCTTGGGTGACCCTACATGATATAGCTCACAGCCTCATTGAGGTACACAAACCCCTTCACCATGACAAGGTATTATTATACAGTTCCATAGTATCACTATACAGTTCTACATCATTATAATACAGTACTATAGCTTTATCATACAATTCTATAGTATTATTTATACAGTTCTACATAATTACAATACAGTACTATAGCTTTATTATACAGTTCTATAGTATCACTATACAGTTCTACATAATTACAATACAGTACTATAGCTTTATTATACAGTTCTATAGTATCACTATACAGTTCTACATAATTACAATACAGTACTATAGCTTTATTATACAGTTCTATATTATCACTATACAGTTCTACAGCATTACAATACAGTACTGTAGCTTTATTATACAGTTCTATAGTATCACTATACAGTTCTACAGCATTAGGATACAGTACTATAGCTTTATTATACAGTTCTATATTATCACTATACAGTTCTACATAATTATAATACAGTACTATAGCTTTATTATACAGTTCTATACTATCACTATACAGTTCTACATCATTACGATACAGTACTATAGCTTTATTATACAGTTCTATACTATCACTATACAGTTCTATAACATTACGATACAGTACTATAGCTTTATTATACAGTTCTATATTATCACTATACAGTTCTATAACATTACGATACAGTACTATAGCTTTATTATACAGTTCTATAGTATCACTATACAGTTCTATAACATTACGATACAGTACTATAGCTTTATTATACAGTTCTATAGTATCACTATACAGTTCTACAGCATTAGGATACAGTACTATAGCTTTATTATACAGTTCTATATTATCACTATACAGTTCTACAGCATTACGATACAGTACTATAGCTTTATTATACAGTTCTATATTATCACTATACAGTTCTACATAATTATAATACAGTACTATAGCTTTATTATACAGTTCTATACTATCACTATACAGTTCTACATCATTACGATACAGTACTATAGCTTTATTATACAGTTCTATACTATCACTATACAGTTCTATAACATTACGATACAGTACTATAGCTTTATTATACAGTTCTATATTATCACTATACAGTTCTATAACATTACGATACAGTACTATAGCTTTATTATACAGTTCTATAGTATCACTATACAGTTCTATAACATTACGATACAGTACTATAGCTTTATTATACAGTTCTATAGTATCACTATACAGTTCTACAACATTACAATACAGTACTATAGCTTTATTATACAGTTCTATACTATCACTATACAGCTCTACATAATTATAATACAGTACTATAGCTTTATTATACAGTTCCATAGTATCACTATACAGTTCTACATAATTATAATACAGTATCATAGCTTTATTATACAGTTCTATATTATCACTATACAGTTCTACATAATTATAATACTGTACTATAGCTTTATTATACAGTTCTATATTATAACTATACAGTTCTACATAATTATAATACAGTACTATAGCTTTATTATACAGTTCTATAGTATCACTATACAGTTCTACAGCATTATAATACAGTACTATAGCTTTATTATACAGTTCCATAGTATCTCTATACAGTTCTATAACATTACAATACAGTACTATAGCTTTATTATACAGTTCTATAGTATCACTATACAGTTCTACAGCATTACGATACAGTACTATAGCTTTATTATACAGTTCCATAGTATCACTATACAGTTCTACAGCATTACGATACAGTACTATAGCTTTATTATACAGTTCTGTAGTATCACTATACAGTTCTACAGCATTATAATACAGTACTATAGCTTTATTATACAGTTCCATAGTATCTCTATACAGTTCTATAACATTACAATACAGTACTATAGCTTTATTATACAGTTCTATAGTATCACTATACAGTTCTACATCATTATAATACAGTACTATAGCTTTATTATACAGTTCCATAGTATCACTATACAGTTCTACAGCATTACGATACAGTACTATAGCTTTATTATACAGTTCTATAGTATCACTATACAGTTCTACATCATTATAATACAGTACTATAGCTTTATTATACAGTTCCATAGTATCACTATACAGTTCTACAGCATTACGATACAGTACTATAGCTTTATTATACAGTTCTATAGTATCACTATACAGTTCTACATCATTATAATACAGTACTATAGCTTTATTATACAGTTCCATAGTATCACTATACAGTTCTACAGCATTACAATACTGTACTATAGCTTTATTATACAGTTCTATACTATCACTATACAGTTCTACAGCATTACGATACAGTACTATAGCTTTATTATACAGTTCTATATTATCACTATACAGTTCTGCAGCATTACAATACAGTACTATAGCTTTATTATACAGTTCTAAATTATCACTATACAGTTCTATAACATTACGATACAGTACTATAGCTTTATTATACAGTTCTATAGTATCACTATACAGTTCTATAACATTACGATACAGTACTATAGCTTTATTATACAGTTCTATATTATCACTATACAGTTCTACAGCATTACGATACAGTACTATAGCTTTATTATACAGTTCTATAGTATCACTATACAGTTCTACATCATTACAATACAGTACTATAGCTTTATTATACAGTTCTATATTATCACTATACAGTTCTACAGCATTACAATACAGTACTATAGCTTTATTATACAGTTCTATATTATCACTATACAGTTCTACAGCATTACGATACAGTACTATAGCTTTATTATACAGTTCTATATTATCACTATACAGTTCTACAACATTACGATACAGTACTATAGCTTTATTATACAGTTCTATATTATCACTATACAGTTCTACATCATTACAATACAGTACTATAGCTTTATTATACAGTTCTATAGTATCACTATACAGTTCTACAGCATTACGATACAGTACTATAGCTTTATTATACAGTTCTATAGTACCACTATACAGTTCTACAGCATTACAATACAGTACTATAGCTTTATTATACAGTTCTATATTATCACTATACAGTTCTACAGCATTACGATACAGTACTATAGCTTTATTATACAGTTCTATAGTACCACTATACAGTTCTACAGCATTACAATACAGTACTATAGCTTTATTATACAGTTCTATATTATCACTATACAGTTCTACAGCATTACGATACAGTACTATAGCTTTATTATACAGTTCTATAGTACCACTATACAGTTCTATAGCATTACGATACAGTACTATAGCTTTATTATACAGTTCTATATTATCACTATACAGTTCTACAGCATTACAATACAGTACTGTAGCTTTATTATACAGTTCTATAGTATCACTATACAGTTCTACAGCATTAGGATACAGTACTATAGCTTTATTATACAGTTCTATATTATCACTATACAGTTCTACAGCATTACGATACAGTACTATAGCTTTATTATACAGTTCTATATTATCACTATACAGTTCTACATAATTATAATACAGTACTATAGCTTTATTATACAGTTCTATACTATCACTATACAGTTCTACATCATTACGATACAGTACTATAGCTTTATTATACAGTTCTATATTATCACTATACAGTTCTACATAATTATAATACAGTACTATAGCTTTATTATACAGTTCTATACTATCACTATACAGTTCTATAACATTACGATACAGTACTATAGCTTTATTATACAGTTCTATATTATCACTATACAGTTCTATAACATTACGATACAGTACTATAGCTTTATTATACAGTTCTATAGTATCACTATACAGTTCTACAACATTACAATACAGTACTATAGCTTTATTATACAGTTCTATACTATCACTATACAGCTCTACATAATTATAATACAGTACTATAGCTTTATTATACAGTTCCATAGTATCACTATACAGTTCTACATAATTATAATACAGTATCATAGCTTTATTATACAGTTCTATATTATCACTATACAGTTCTACATAATTATAATACTGTACTATAGCTTTATTATACAGTTCTATATTATAACTATACAGTTCTACATAATTATAATACAGTACTATAGCTTTATTATACAGTTCTATAGTATCACTATACAGTTCTACAGCATTATAATACAGTACTATAGCTTTATTATACAGTTCCATAGTATCTCTATACAGTTCTATAACATTACAATACAGTACTATAGCTTTATTATACAGTTCTATAGTATCACTATACAGTTCTACAGCATTACGATACAGTACTATAGCTTTATTATACAGTTCCATAGTATCACTATACAGTTCTACAGCATTACGATACAGTACTATAGCTTTATTATACAGTTCCATAGTATCTCTATACAGTTCTATAACATTACAATACAGTACTATAGCTTTATTATACAGTTCTATAGTATCACTATACAGTTCTACAGCATTACGATACAGTACTATAGCTTTATTATACAGTTCTATAGTATCACTATACAGTTCTACAGCATTATAATACAGTACTATAGCTTTATTATACAGTTCCATAGTATCTCTATACAGTTCTATAACATTACAATACAGTACTATAGCTTTATTATACAGTTCTATAGTATCACTATACAGTTCTACATCATTATAATACAGTACTATAGCTTTATTATACAGTTCCATAGTATCACTATACAGTTCTACAGCATTACGATACAGTACTATAGCTTTATTATACAGTTCTATAGTATCACTATACAGTTCTACATCATTATAATACAGTACTATAGCTTTATTATACAGTTCCATAGTATCACTATACAGTTCTACAGCATTACGATACAGTACTATAGCTTTATTATACAGTTCTATACTATCACTATACAGTTCTACAACATTACGATACAGTACTATAGCTTTATTATACAGTTCTATATTATCACTATACAGTTCTGCAGCATTACAATACAGTACTATAGCTTTATTATACAGTTCTATATTATCACTATACAGTTCTACAGCATTACAATACAGTACTATAGCTTTATTATACAGTTCTATAGTATCACTATACAGTTCTATAACATTACGATACAGTACTATAGCTTTATTATACAGTTCTATATTATCACTATACAGTTCTACAGCATTACGATACAGTACTATAGCTTTATTATACAGTTCTATAGTATCACTATACAGTTCTACATCATTACAATACAGTACTATAGCTTTATTATACAGTTCTATATTATCACTATACAGTTCTATAACATTACGATACAGTACTATAGCTTTATTATACAGTTCTATATTATCACTATACAGTTCTACAGCATTACAATACAGTACTATAGCTTTATTATACAGTTCTATATTATCACTATACAGTTCTACAGCATTACGATACAGTACTATAGCTTTATTATACAGTTCTATATTATCACTATACAGTTCTACAACATTACGATACAGTACTATAGCTTTATTATACAGTTCTATATTATCACTATACAGTTCTACAGCATTACAATACAGTACTATAGCTTTATTATACAGTTCTATATTATCACTATACAGTTCTACAACATTACGATACAGTACTATAGCTTTATTATACAGTTCTATAGTATCACTATACAGTTCTACAGCATTACGATACAGTACTATAGCTTTATTATACAGTTCTATATTATCACTATACAGTTCTACAGCATTACAATACAGTACTATAGCTTTATTATACAGTTCTATATTATCACTATACAGTTCTACATCATTACAATACTGTACTATAGCTTTATTATACAGTTCTATATTATCACTATACAGTTCTACATCATTACAATACTGTACTATAGCTTTATTATACAGTTCTATAGTATCACTATACAGTTCTACATCATTACAATACAGTACTATAGCTTTATTATACAGTTCTATATTATCACTATACAGTTCTACATCATTACAATACAGTACTATAGCTTTATTATACAGTTCTATAGTATCACTATACAGTTCTACAGCATTACGATACAGTACTATAGCTTTATTATACAGTTCTATAGTACCACTATACAGTTCTACAGCATTACAATACAGTACTATAGCTTTATTATACAGTTCTATATTATCACTATACAGTTCTACAGCATTACGATACAGTACTATAGCTTTATTATACAGTTCTATAGTACCACTATACAGTTCTATAGCATTACGATACAGTACTATAGCTTTATTATACAGTTCTATATTATCACTATACAGTTCTGCAGCATTACAATACAGTACTACAGCATTATTATACAGTTCTATATTATCACTATACAGTTCTACAGCATTACGATACAGTACTATAGCTTTATTATACAGTTCTATATTATCACTATACAGTTCTATAACATTACGATACAGTACTTTAGCTTTATTATACAGTTCTATAGTACCACTATACAGTTCTACAGCATTACGATACAGTACTATAGCTTTATTATACAGTTCTATAGTACCACTATACAGTTCTACAACATTACAATACAGTACTATAGCTTTATTATACAGTTCTATAGTATCACTATACAGTTCTACAGCATTACGATACAGTACTATAGCTTTATTATACAGTTCCATATTATCACTATACAATTCTACAACATTACGATACAGTACTATAGCTTTATTATACAGTTCTATATTATCACTATACAGTTCTACAACATTATAATACAGTACTATAGCTTTATTATACAGTTCTATAGTACCACTATACAGTTCTACAGCATTACAATACAGTACTATAGCTTTATTATACAGTTCTATATTATCACTATACAGTTCTACAGCATTACAATACAGTACTGTAGCTTTATTATACAGTTCTATATTATCACTATACAGTTCTACAACATTATAATACAGTACTATAGCTTTATTATACAGTTCTATATTATCACCATACAGTTCTACAACATTACGATACAGTACTATAGCTTTATTATACAGTTCTATAGTACCACTATACAGTTCTACAGCATTACAATACAGTACTATAGCTTTATTATACAGTTCTATATTATCACTATACAGTTATACAGCATTACAATACAGTACTATAGCTTTATTATACAGTTCTATATTATCACTATACAATTCTACAACATTACGATACAGTACTATAGCTTTATTATACAGTTCTATATTATCACTATACAGTTCTACAGCATTACAATACAGTACTATAGCTTTATTATACAGTTCTATATTATCACTATACAGTTATACAGCATTACAATACAGTACTATAGCTTTATTATACAGTTCTATATTATCACTATACAGTTCTACAACATTACGATACAGTACTATAGCTTTATTATACAGTTCCATATTATCACTATACAATTCTACAACATTACGATACAGTACTATAGCTTTATTATACAGTTCTATATTATCACTATACAGTTCTACAGCATTACAATACAGTACTGTAGCTTTATTATACAGTTCTATATTATCACTATACAGTTCTACAGCATTACGATACAGTACTATAGCTTTATTATACAGTTCTATATTATCACTATACAGTTCTGCAGCATTACAATACAGTACTATAGCTTTATTATACAGTTCTATATTATCACTATACAGTTCTATAACATTACGATACAGTACTATAGCTTTATTATACAGTTCTATATTACCACTATACAGTTCTATAACATTACGATACAGTACTATAGCTTTATTATACAGTTCTATATTATCACTATACAGTTCTATATCATTATGATACAGTACTAGAGCTTTATTATACAGTTCTATATTATCACTATACAGTTCTACAGCATTACAATACAGTACTATAGCTTTATTATACAGTTCTATATTACCACTATACAGTTCTACAGCATTACGATACAGTACTATAGCTTTATTATACAGTTCTATATTATCACTATACAGTTCTACATCATTATAATACAGTACAATAGCTTTATTATACAGTTCTATATTATCACTATACAGTTCTATAACATTACGATACAGTACTATAGCTTTATTATACAGTTCTATATTATCACTATACAGATCTACATCATTACAATACAGTACTATAGCTTTATTATACAGTTCTATATTATCACTATACAGATCTACATCATTACAATACAGTACTATAGCTTTATTATACAGTTCTATATTATCACTATACAGTTCTACAACATTACGATACAGTACTATAGCTTTATTATACAGTTCTATAGTATCACTATACAGTTCTACAGCATTACAATACAGTACTATAGCTTTATTATACAGTTCTATAGTATCACTATACAGTTCTACAGCATTACGATACAGTACTATAGCTTTATTATACAGTTCTATATTATCACTATACAGTTCTACAGCATTACAATACAGTACTATAGCTTTATTATACAGTTCTATAGTATCACTATACAGTTCTACAGCATTACGATACAGTACTATAGCTTTATTATACAGTTCTATATTATCACTATACAGTTCTACAGCATTACAATACAGTACTGTAGCTTTATTATACAGTTCTATAGTATCACTATACAGTTCTACAGCATTACGATACAGTACTATAGCTTTATTATACAGTTCTATAGTATCACTATACAGTTCTACAGCATTACAATACAGTACTATAGCTTTATTATACAGTTCTATATTATCACTATACAGTTCTACAGCATTACAATACAGTACTATAGCTTTATTATACAGTTCCATAGTATCACTATACAGTTCTATAACATTACGATACAGTACTATAGCTTTATTATACAGTTCTATATTATCACTATACAGTTCTACAGCATTACGATACAGTACTATAGATTTATTATACAGTTCTATAGTATCACTATACAGTTCTACATCATTACGATACAGTACTATAGCTTTATTATACAGTTCTATAGTATCACTATACAGTTCTACAGCATTACAATACAGTACTATAGCTTTATTATACAGTTCTATAGTATCACTATACAGTTCTACAGCATTACGATACAGTACTATAGCTTTATTATACAGTTCTATATTATCACTATACAGTTCTACAGCATTACAATACAGTACTGTAGCTTTATTATACAGTTCTATAGTATCACTATACAGTTCTACAGCATTAGGATACAGTACTATAGCTTTATTATACAGTTCTATATTATCACTATACAGTTCTACAGCATTACAATACAGTACTATAGCTTTATTATACAGTTCTATATTATCACTATACAGTTCTACAGCATTACAATACAGTACTGTAGCTTTATTATACAGTTCTATAGTATCACTATACAGTTCTACAGCATTACGATACAGTACTATAGCTTTATTATACAGTTCTATATTATCACTATACAGTTCTACAGCATTACGATACAGTACTATAGCTTTATTATACAGTTCTATATTATCACTATACAGTTCTACAGCATTACGATACAGTACTATAGCTTTATTATACAGTTCTATATTATCACTATACAGTTCTACAGCATTATGATACAGTACTATAGTATCACTATACAGTTCTACAGCATTACGATACAGTACTATAGCTTTATTATACAGTTCTATAGTATCACTATAAAGTTCTACAGCATTACGATACTGTACTATAGCTTTATTATACAGTTCTATATTATCATTATACAGTTCTACATCATTATAATACAGTACAATAGCTTTATTATACAGTTCTATAGTATCACTATACAGTTCTATAACATTACGATACAGTACTATAGCTTTATTATACAGTTCTATATTATCACTATACAGTTCTACAGCATTACGATACAGTACTGTAGCTTTATTATACAGTTCTATATTATCACTATACAGTTCTACAACATTACGATACAGTACTATAGCTTTATTATACAGTTCTATATTATTACTATACAGTTCTACAACATTACGATACAGTACTATAGCTTTATTATACAGTTCTATAGTATCACTATACAGTTCTACAACATAACGATACAGTACTATAGCTTTATTATACAGTTCTATATTATCACTATACAGTTCTATAACATTACGATACAGTACTATAGCTTTATTATACAGTTCTATAGTATCACTATACAGTTCTACAGCATTACAATACAGTACTATAGCTTTATTATACAGTTCTATATTATCACTATACAGTTCTACAGCATTACGATACTGTACTATAGCTTTATTATACAGTTCTATAGTATCACTATACAGTTCTACATCATTACGATACAGTACTATAGCTTTATTATACAGTTCTATATTATCACTATACAGTTCTACAGCATTACGATACAGTACTATAGCTTTATTATACAGTTCTATATTATCACTATACAGTTCTACAACATTACGATACAGTACTATAGCTTTATTATACAGTTCTATATTATCACTATACAGTTCTACAGCATTACGATACAGTACTGTAGCTTTATTATACAGTTCTATATTATCACTATACAGTTCTACAACATTACGATACAGTACTATAGCTTTATTATACAGTTCTATATTATTACTATACAGTTCTACAGCATTACGATACAGTACTATAGCTTTATTATACAGTTCTATATTATCACTATACAGTTCTACAGCATTACAATACAGTACTATAGCTTTATTATACAGTTCTATATTATCATTATACAGTTCTACATCATTATAATACAGTACAATAGCTTTATTATACAGTTCTATAGTATCACTATACAGTTCTACAGCATTAGGATACAGTACTATAGCTTTATTATACAGTTCTATATTATCACTATACAGTTCTACAGCATTACAATACAGTACTATAGCTTTATTATACAGTTCTATATTATCACTATACAGTTCTACAGCATTACAATACAGTACTGTAGCTTTATTATACAGTTCTATATTATCACTATACAGTTCTACAGCATTACGATACAGTACTATAGCTTTATTATACAGTTCTATATTATCACTATACAGTTCTACAGCATTACGATACAGTACTATAGCTTTATTATACAGTTCTATATTATCACTATACAGTTCTACAGCATTACGATACAGTACTATAGCTTTATTATACAGTTCTATATTATCACTATACAGTTCTACAGCATTATGATACAGTACTATAGTATCACTATACAGTTCTACAGCATTACGATACAGTACTATAGCTTTATTATACAGTTCTATAGTATCACTATAAAGTTCTACAGCATTACGATACTGTACAATAGCTTTATTATACAGTTCTATAGTATCACTATACAGTTCTATAACATTACGATACAGTACTATAGCTTTATTATACAGTTCTATATTATCATTATACAGTTCTACATCATTATAATACAGTACAATAGCTTTATTATACAGTTCTATAGTATCACTATACAGTTCTATAACATTACGATACAGTACTATAGCTTTATTATACAGTTCTATATTATCACTATACAGTTCTACAGCATTACGATACAGTACTGTAGCTTTATTATACAGTTCTATATTATCACTATACAGTTCTACAACATTACGATACAGTACTATAGCTTTATTATACAGTTCTATATTATTACTATACAGTTCTACAACATTACGATACAGTACTATAGCTTTATTATACAGTTCTATAGTATCACTATACAGTTCTACAACATAACGATACAGTACTATAGCTTTATTATACAGTTCTATATTATCACTATACAGTTCTATAACATTACGATACAGTACTATAGCTTTATTATACAGTTCTATATTATCACTATACAGTTCTACAGCATTATGATACAGTACTATAGTATCACTATACAGTTCTACAGCATTACGATACAGTACTATAGCTTTATTATACAGTTCTATAGTATCACTATAAAGTTCTACAGCATTACAATACAGTACTATAGCTTTATTATACAGTTCTATATTATCATTATACAGTTCTACATCATTATAATACAGTACAATAGCTTTATTATACAGTTCTATAGTATCACTATACAGTTCTACAGCATTAGGATACAGTACTATAGCTTTATTATACAGTTCTATATTATCACTATACAGTTCTACAGCATTACAATACAGTACTATAGCTTTATTATACAGTTCTATATTATCACTATACAGTTCTACAGCATTACAATACAGTACTGTAGCTTTATTATACAGTTCTATAGTATCACTATACAGTTCTACAGCATTACGATACAGTACTATAGCTTTATTATACAGTTCTATATTATCACTATACAGTTCTACAGCATTACGATACAGTACTATAGCTTTATTATACAGTTCTATATTATCACTATACAGTTCTACAGCATTACGATACAGTACTATAGCTTTATTATACAGTTCTATATTATCACTATACAGTTCTACAGCATTATGATACAGTACTATAGTATCACTATACAGTTCTACAGCATTACGATACAGTACTATAGCTTTATTATACAGTTCTATAGTATCACTATAAAGTTCTACAGCATTACGATACTGTACTATAGCTTTATTATACAGTTCTATATTATCATTATACAGTTCTACATCATTATAATACAGTACAATAGCTTTATTATACAGTTCTATAGTATCACTATACAGTTCTATAACATTACGATACAGTACTATAGCTTTATTATACAGTTCTATATTATCACTATACAGTTCTACAGCATTACGATACAGTACTGTAGCTTTATTATACAGTTCTATATTATCACTATACAGTTCTACAACATTACGATACAGTACTATAGCTTTATTATACAGTTCTATATTATTACTATACAGTTCTACAACATTACGATACAGTACTATAGCTTTATTATACAGTTCTATAGTATCACTATACAGTTCTACAACATAACGATACAGTACTATAGCTTTATTATACAGTTCTATATTATCACTATACAGTTCTATAACATTACGATACAGTACTATAGCTTTATTATACAGTTCTATAGTATCACTATACAGTTCTACAGCATTACAATACAGTACTATAGCTTTATTATACAGTTCTATATTATCACTATACAGTTCTACAGCATTACGATACTGTACTATAGCTTTATTATACAGTTCTATAGTATCACTATACAGTTCTACATCATTACGATACAGTACTATAGCTTTATTATACAGTTCTATATTATCACTATACAGTTCTACAGCATTACGATACAGTACTATAGCTTTATTATACAGTTCTATATTATCACTATACAGTTCTACAACATTACGATACAGTACTATAGCTTTATTATACAGTTCTATATTATCACTATACAGTTCTACAGCATTACGATACAGTACTGTAGCTTTATTATACAGTTCTATATTATCACTATACAGTTCTACAACATTACGATACAGTACTATAGCTTTATTATACAGTTCTATATTATTACTATACAGTTCTACAGCATTACGATACAGTACTATAGCTTTATTATACAGTTCTATATTATCACTATACAGTTCTACAGCATTATGATACAGTACTATAGTATCACTATACAGTTCTACAGCATTACGATACAGTACTATAGCTTTATTATACAGTTCTATAGTATCACTATAAAGTTCTACAGCATTACAATACAGTACTATAGCTTTATTATACAGTTCTATATTATCATTATACAGTTCTACATCATTATAATACAGTACAATAGCTTTATTATACAGTTCTATAGTATCACTATACAGTTCTACAGCATTAGGATACAGTACTATAGCTTTATTATACAGTTCTATATTATCACTATACAGTTCTACAGCATTACAATACAGTACTATAGCTTTATTATACAGTTCTATATTATCACTATACAGTTCTACAGCATTACAATACAGTACTGTAGCTTTATTATACAGTTCTATAGTATCACTATACAGTTCTACAGCATTACGATACAGTACTATAGCTTTATTATACAGTTCTATATTATCACTATACAGTTCTACAGCATTACGATACAGTACTATAGCTTTATTATACAGTTCTATATTATCACTATACAGTTCTACAGCATTATGATACAGTACTATAGTATCACTATACAGTTCTACAGCATTACGATACAGTACTATAGCTTTATTATACAGTTCTATAGTATCATTATACAGTTCTACATCATTATAATACAGTACAATAGCTTTATTATACAGTTCTATAGTATCACTATACAGTTCTATAACATTACGATACAGTACTATAGCTTTATTATACAGTTCTATATTATCACTATACAGTTCTACAGCATTACGATACAGTACTGTAGCTTTATTATACAGTTCTATATTATCACTATACAGTTCTACAACATTACGATACAGTACTATAGCTTTATTATACAGTTCTATATTATTACTATACAGTTCTACAACATTACGATACAGTACTATAGCTTTATTATACAGTTCTATAGTATCACTATACAGTTCTACAACATAACGATACAGTACTATAGCTTTATTATACAGTTCTATATTATCACTATACAGTTCTATAACATTACGATACAGTACTATAGCTTTATTATACAGTTCTATAGTATCACTATACAGTTCTACAGCATTACAATACAGTACTATAGCTTTATTATACAGTTCTATATTATCACTATACAGTTCTACAGCATTACGATACTGTACTATAGCTTTATTATACAGTTCTATAGTATCACTATACAGTTCTACATCATTACGATACAGTACTATAGCTTTATTATACAGTTCTATATTATCACTATACAGTTCTACAGCATTACGATACAGTACTATAGCTTTATTATACAGTTCTATATTATCACTATACAGTTCTACAACATTACGATACAGTACTATAGCTTTATTATACAGTTCTATATTATCACTATACAGTTCTACAGCATTACGATACAGTACTGTAGCTTTATTATACAGTTCTATATTATCACTATACAGTTCTACAACATTACGATACAGTACTATAGCTTTATTATACAGTTCTATATTATTACTATACAGTTCTACAACATTACGATACAGTACTATAGCTTTATTAATTATCACTATACGGTTCTACAGCATTACGATACAGTACTATAGCTTTATTATACAGTTCTATAGTATCACTATACAGTTCTACAGCATTACAATACAGTACTGTAGCATTATTATACAGTACTATAGCTTTATTATACAGTTCTATAGTATCACTATACAGTTCTACAGCATTACGATACTGTCCTATAGCTTTATTATACAGTTCTATATTATCACTATACAGTTCTACATCATTACGATACAGTACTATAGCTTTATTATACAGTTCTATATTATCACTATACAGTTCTACAACATTACGATACAGTACTATAGCTTTATTATACAGTTCTATATTATCACTATACAGTTCTACAGCATTACGATACAGTACTATAGCTTTATTATACAGTTCTATATTATCACTATACAGTTCTACAGCATTACGATACAGTACTGTAGCTTTATTATACAGTTCTATATTATCACTATACAGTTCTACAACATTACAATACAGTACTATAGCTTTATTATACAGTTCTATATTATCACTATACAGTTCTACAGCATTACAATACAGTACTATAGCTTTATTATACAGTTCTATATTATCACTATACAGTTCTACATCATTATAATACAGTACTATAGCTTTATAATACAGTTCTATAGTATCACTATACAGTTCTATAACATTACGATACAGTACTATAGCTTTATTATACAGTTCTATAGTATCACTATACAGTTCTACAGCATTACGATACAGTACTATAGCTTTATTGTACAGTTCTATATTATCACTATACAGTTCTACAGCATTACAATACAGTACTATAGCTTTATTATACAGTTCTATAGTATCACTATACAGTTCTACAGCATTACGATACAGTACTATAGCTTTATTATACAGTTCTATAGTATCACTATACAGTTCTACAGCATTATAATACAGTACTATAGCTTTATTATACAGTTCTATATTATCACTATACAGTTCTACAGCATTATGATACAGTACTATAGCTTTATTATACAGTTCTATATTATCACTATACAGTTCTATAGTATCACTATACAGTTCTACAGCATTACGATACAGTACTATAGCTTTATTATACAGTTCTATAGTATCACTATACAGTTCTACAGCATTACAATACAGTACTATAGCTTTATTATACAGTTCTATAGTATCACTATACAGTTCTACAGCATTATAATACAGTACTATAGCTTTATTATACAGTTCTATAGTATCACTATACAGTTCTACAGCATTACGATACAGTACTATAGCTTTATTATACAGTTCTATATTATCACTATACAGTTCTACAACATTATGATACAGTACTATAGCTTTATTATACAGTTCTATAGTATCACTATACAGTTCTACAGCATTACAATACAGTACTATAGCTTTATTATACAGTTCTATATTATCACTATACAGTTCTACAGCATTACGATACAGTACTATAGCTTTATTATACAGTTCTATATTATCACTATACAGTTCTATAACATTACGATACAGTACTATAGCTTTATTATACAGTTCTATATTATCACTATACAGATCTACATCATTACAATACAGTACTATAGCTTTATTATACAGTTCTATATTATCACTATACAGTTCTACAACATTATGATACAGTACTATAGCTTTATTATACAGTTCTATATTATCACTATACAGTTCTACAGCATTACAATACTGTACTATAGCTTTATTATACAGTTCTATATTATCACTATACAGTTCTACAGCATTACAATACAGTACTATAGCTTTATTATACAGTTCTATATTATCACTATACAGTTCTACAGCATTACGATACTGTACTATAGCTTTATTATACAGTTCCATAGTATCACTATACAGTTCTACAACATTACAATACAGTACTATAGCTTTATTATACAGTTCTATATTATCACTATACAGTTCTACAGTATTACAATACAGTACTATAGCTTTATTATACAGTTCTATATTATCACTATACAGTTCTACATCATTATAATACAGTACTATAGCTTTATAATACAGTTCTATAGTATCACTATACAGTTCTACAGCATTACAATACAGTACTATAGCTTTATTATACAGTTCTATATTATCACTATACAGTTCTACAGCATTACAATACTGTACTATAGCTTTATTATACAGTTCTATATTATCACTATACAGTTCTACAGCATTACAATACAGTACTATAGCTTTATTATACAGTTCTATATTATCACTATACAGTTCTACAGCATTACGATACAGTACTATAGCTTTATTATACAGTTCTATATTATCACTATACAGATCTACATCATTACAATACAGTACTATAGCTTTATTATACAGTTCTATATTATCACTATACAGTTCTACAACATTATGATACAGTACTATAGCTTTATTATACAGTTCTATATTATCACTATACAGTTCTACAGCATTACAATACTGTACTATAGCTTTATTATACAGTTCTATATTATCACTATACAGTTCTACAGCATTACAATACAGTACTATAGCTTTATTATACAGTTCTATATTATCACTATACAGTTCTACAGCATTACGATACTGTACTATAGCTTTATTATACAGTTCCATAGTATCACTATACAGTTCTACAACATTACAATACAGTACTATAACTTTATTATACAGTTCTATATTATCACTATACAGTTCTACAGCATTACAATACAGTACTATAGCTTTATTATACAGTTCTATATTATCACTATACAGTTCTACATCATTATAATACAGTACTATAGCTTTATAATACAGTTCTATAGTATCACTATACAGTTCTATAACATTACGATACAGTACTATAGCTTTATTATACAGTTCTATAGTATCACTATACAGTTCTACAGCATTACGATACAGTACTATAGCTTTATTGTACAGTTCTATATTATCACTATACAGTTCTACAGCATTACAATACAGTACTATAGCTTTATTATACAGTTCTATAGTATCACTATACAGTTCTACAGCATTACGATACAGTACTATAGCTTTATTATACAGTTCTATAGTATCACTATACAGTTCTACAGCATTATAATACAGTACTATAGCTTTATTATACAGTTCTATAGTATCACTATACAGTTCTACAGCATTATGATACAGTACTATAGCTTTATTATACAGTTCTACAGTATCACTATACAGTTCTATAACATTACAATACAGTACTATAGCTTTATTATACAGTTCTATAGTATCACTATACAGTTCTACAGCATTACGATACAGTACTATAGCTTTATTATACAGTTCTACAGTATCACTATACAGTTCTACAGCATTACAATACAGTACTATAGCTTTATTATACAGTTCTATATTATCACTATACAGTTCTACATCATTATAATACAGTACTATAGCTTTATAATACAGTTCTATAGTATCACTATACAGTTCTATAACATTACGATACAGTACTATAGCTTTATTATACAGTTCTATAGTATCACTATACAGTTCTACAGCATTACGATACAGTACTATAGCTTTATTGTACAGTTCTATATTATCACTATACAGTTCTACAGCATTACAATACAGTACTATAGCTTTATTATACAGTTCTATAGTATCACTATACAGTTCTACAGCATTACGATACAGTACTATAGCTTTATTATACAGTTCTATAGTATCACTATACAGTTCTACAGCATTATAATACAGTACTATAGCTTTATTATACAGTTCTATAGTATCACTATACAGTTCTACAGCATTATGATACAGTACTATAGCTTTATTATACAGTTCTACAGTATCACTATACAGTTCTATAACATTACAATACAGTACTATAGCTTTATTATACAGTTCTATAGTATCACTATACAGTTCTACAGCATTACGATACAGTACTATAGCTTTATTATACAGTTCTACAGTATCACTATACAGTTCTACAGCATTACAATACAGTACTATAGCTTTATTATACAGTTCTATAGTATCACTATACAGTTCTACAGCATTACGATACAGTACTATAGCTTTATTATACAGTTCTATATTATCACTATACAGTTCTACAGCATTACAATACTGTACTATAGCTTTATTATACAGTTCTATATTATCACTATACAGTTCTACAGCATTACAATACAGTACTATAGCTTTATTATACAGTTCTATATTATCACTATACAGATCTACATCATTACAATACAGTACTATAGCTTTATTATACAGTTCTATATTATCACTATACAGTTCTACAGCATTATAATACAGTACTATAGCTTTATTATACAGTTCCATAGTATCACTATACAGTTCTACAGCATTACAATACAGTACTATAGCTTTATTATACAGTTCTATATTATCACTATACAGTTCTACAACATTATGATACAGTACTATAGCTTTATTATACAGTTCTATATTATCACTATACAGTTCTACAGCATTACAATACTGTACTATAGCTTTATTATACAGTTCTATATTATCACTATACAGTTCTACAGCATTACAATACAGTACTATAGCTTTATTATACAGTTCTATAGTATCACTATACAGTTCTATAACATTACGATACAGTACTATAGCTTTATTATACAGTTCTATATTATCAGTATACAGTTCTACAGCATTACGATACAGTACTATAGCTTTATTATACAGTTCTATATTATCACTATACAGTTCTATAACATTACGATACAGTACTATAGCGTTATTATACAGTTCTATAGTATCACTATACAGTTCTACAGCATTACGATACAGTACTATAGCTTTATTATACAGTTCTATATTATCACTATACAGTTCTATAACATTACGATACAGTACTATAGCGTTATTATACAGTTCTATAGTATCACTATACAGTTCTACAGCATTACGATACAGTACTATAGCTTTATTATACAGTTCTATATTATCACTATACAGTTCTACAGCATTACGATACAGTACTATAGCTTTATTATACAGTTCTATAGTATCACTATACAGTTCTATAACATTACAATACAGTACTATAGCTTTATTATACGATTCTCCTGCATTATTATATCGTTAGTATAATATTAGTCTATATGTCTCCTAAATGATTACACGCAGCTCTGTGGTGGTTGGCCATGGATCCCACACATAATAACACCGTATAGTTGGAATTCCTCGCTGTACGTATGCGTCCATAGGACCATGTGATACCATCTCTCCATAACAAGGCCGGCGCTGTCACTGACCAGCTAAAGTCCTATTTGCTTATAATGTCTGTTGTGTTTATTTTTCATTGGCTTTGACCTTTCCATAACCGACCTGTCAGACCGGTACAAGTGGCTTTGATTGGTTCTCTCAGCACCTCCCGTGTGATTCCCACCCCCCCCCCCCCCCCCCCGGGACCCCGTCTGTCAGCACCAGACGGATGAAACTGCCCTTCACATCTGTTTGTTGGGACACACTGAGAAAATAAGCACCTTGAGAAATGTCTCCTATCTAGTATAATACTACTGATACTATCAGAAAAGACCAAGACCAGTCATAACAGGGTTAAGTTATTACCATGTGACTGACAGCGAGCGATCGATCATGGACCATTATGTCCTAATAACCTGTTCTATGCTTCAATTAGACATTTATCTGTAATACAATTCAATGGTTTTAACAAGTAACATTCAGTATTAAAGGCATATCTAAGTTTCCTGGATTATGAGGCATCTGATAGAGGAGAAACAGTAGTGTATGCAAACATTTTTGGACCACAGCATACAGCTCCTGGTACTCGTAGGTGGTCTCCTGTCCAATATTGACTTCAGGGTGATGTGACCTCTTGGTTACCTGACTGGAATCAAACCCGGGTCGCAGTGGTGAAAGCACCAAATCCTAACCACTGGACCACCAGGTAACTCCAGATTAGCAAAAGTTAAAAACAGGGAAATTTCGATATACCATTAAACTTACTGCCAAAGTTCAGACTCAGCTGATGCTGTTATCCGCCCACTATAAGGTCAGTGGGGGAGGTGCTTTGTATAAAAGGCAGTTGCTACATTTTCAGATACAATGGCCCCCATTTAATTCCAAGCCCATTGTTACAGTCATACAGGCCATGAGTCTACGGGTTCGAAAATTGCTACACTTACGGGTGTATTTAATTACACAAGCCGCAATTACAGGACTCAAAGCTATAACCGTAAACCATGCTTCTGTATATTGCATTTTAGGACCTGAACATGATCAATTAAGCAAGCCCGTAAATTACAATTTAGACAGAGCCAATAGTAAATGAGGCAGTCATCATGACGTCAGTAAAACATGGAGTTTAAACGACAATCAATTAGTTTTTTTGCAATCAGACTCGCAATCCAGAAATGTTGCAATCTAAAAAAAACAATAAATCAACTGTTCTAGTCCGTGATATGTATTAACCTATTGATTGCTGAGATCTATATAACACAGAAATTACACATAAAAAATATTTGTTATTGCAGATTTGTGAGCTTGAGACTGTTGTGCAAGTATTCTAATGTCTATCATCGCTTTCCCTGTATTTTAAAGTACAGTAGAGTGTATTTATTTGCTTTTACAGTGTTACGAACAGGTGTTTAATTCATTTGCAAGTCCTCTCTAGTACCCATAGTAATTTCTGCTACATTTGCCATTTACGGGTTTGAAGGCAATTTGCGGGCTTGTTGAATTGTTGCAATTAAATCTCGATTCGTGATTTTAGCAATCTGTAGTGCAAAAGCAAAGTTACCACAGTCTGTAGGTAGCCCTTTTCTCCATCCAGTTGGTAGCTGCAGCTCTTGGTTCCCACTGTGCTTCCAGATGAGGTAGCATTGCAATGTAATGACATTAGTTTTGGCATTACCAATAAGACACAGTGGTTGCCATCCCTGTGGCAATATATCTACGCGTTTCACCCACAGTGGGACTTCTTCAAGGGTATCTCATCTGAATAATGATCGCTTATAGTTGGAGAGATAGGCAAGAAAAGAGATGACAATTGCTTGATTCAGCATAATCCATGAGGCTTATAAGTGTCAAAGCCTCTGTAATTGTTTCATATTAATACCAACTGGTTATGGGGTATGGACTTAAAAGGCCACTGTAGTCCACCACTTCTTCCATGCGTTTAAAGGACCACAGCACAAGTGAAAAAATATATGTTTAAAAAAATTGGGTCTGATTAAGAGCATAATTCCCCTTCTGGATCACTACCTTGTCGTGGTGAAGGGGCTTGTGTACTTCAATGAAGCTGTGAGCCATACCATGTAGGGTCACCCAAGATGGGCAGGTCATAGCAGAGAGGTCAGACAAATCACAGCCCACTGGAGAAGGACCGGGTAAACCACTCCAGTATCTTGTCATGAAAACCTTATGGATTGGCACAACCAGACATAGGATGTGCCTGGCGTGCTGTGGTCTATAGTGTCACGCAAAGTCGGACACAACTGAACAACAACAAAAAAGCATAATTATGCAGTAAAAGTCATGCAGATATTTTTAGTTAGAAAATAATATATTTTGAGACTTCTGCAGGACCCTGGAGGGATCCATGATACACGGGATTGTGAGAGGGGCGTTACACTTTTTGGAGAGCCTGTGGTTCCATCCTTTGATGCAACATCCTGCTTTTGGCCCAATGAGAGTGAAGGAGTGCGGTGACAACTTCAATTTTATCCACTGATCAAACAATGGCTCTTGACTTTTTCCTGTTCCCCCTCCTCCACCCCTCCCTCCACTAATAACTACAAACATGCACACCCGTATGTAACAAACACATAATGGATTCCTGTAGTCTTCAAAAATTCACCACCTCCTAAGGATGACTGCAATATACAGAGTGTGTGTGGTGTGCTTGAGGGGAAAAAAAAGAATATGAATTGTGTGTAACTTTGAGGATTTAGTGCTTGCAAAGTTTGAGATGTCCAAAAATCAATGGAAGGGTAAGCCATAAGTTGCGTCTTGGGCTTGTCAGTAGTGGTTGTGGGCGGGGAACTCTCAATCAGGTTCCTTGATAGTCCAGTGGTTAAGAATCAGTGCTTTCATTACTGGGACCTGGTTCAATTCCAGTCAGGGAACCAAGAGGTCACACCATCCTGAAGACAAGCAGAGTTGGGCCTGGTCAGTACTTGGATGGGAGACCACCTAGGAGATGTATGCTATGGTCCACTGGAGAAGGAACTGGCAACCCACTCCAGTATCTCTGCCATGAATACCAAGTGTTACGGTCTATGAGGTCACAGAGAGTCGGACACGACTGAATGACACAAACACACACGTATGTAGTGTTTAGAAAATTATCTTTTAAATGCACAAAAGATATTTTAACCCATGTTAAACCCATGTTTTACCGAATAATTTAATAGCGTTCAAGAGAGAAGTGTCTTTGAGAAAAGGAGAAACAAGAGGTTATAATCTGAAGTTGGAAGGTGGAAGATGTAGGGGTAATATGAAAAAGCACTTCTTTATAGAAGGGTAATAGGTACGTGGAACAGCTTCCAGTGGAATTGGTAGAGAGTCAACCCCAGTTGGGTAATTTAATCATGCTTGAGATAAACACAAGGCGGTCCTGGAACCTAAATGGGTCAAACTTTTTGGTAGATAGAATGGGCAGACCAGATGGATCTTTCCAGTTCTTATCTGCTATCAAAACCTATTTTTCTATGTTAGCATAAAATGCCATGTTGTGTCTATTACCAAGGTGAATCCTTCAAAAACACATATTGTAAATATTGGGCTACAGTGACGCTTCAAAGAAATAAACCTGAAAATGGGATAAAAGTTTTCAAAATGGCAAAAAACTAAACACAACCTTTACATTTTTAACCTTTATATACAATTATTCTTTACTTCAGATTTCATTTTATTTTATGACTTCCTACTGGCAAATGGCAATCTCAGTTCCTGACCAATAGACAGGGAAGAAGTGGAGGCAGTGACAGATTTTATTTTCCTGGGCTCCAAGATTTCTGCAGATGGTGACTGCAGCCATGAAATTAAAAGATGTTTGCCTCTGGGAGGAAAGCTATGGCAAGCTTGGAAAAGCTAGTAAAAAGTAAAGATATTACATTATCAACAAAGGTCCGCATAGTTCGAACTCTGGTATTCCCAGGAGTAACATACAGATGTGAGAGCCGGACCATAAATTGTGGTGTTGGAGAAAAATACTTAGGGTTCCTTGGACTGCAAGAAAAGCCAATAAATCAATACTTCAGGACAAACTGTTCACTAGAAGGTTTGATCATGAGGCTGACGTTCAAATATTTGGCCAAATCATGAGACGGCAGGATTTCCTAGGGAAAGATTGAAGGCGCATGAAGAAGGGGGCGACAGAGGAGGAGATGGATAGATGAGCTCACTGAAGCAATGAACATGAGCTTGATAGAGCTCAGAGGGGCAGTGACTTAGAGATATACCTGCCATGCTGCGATCCATAGCATTATGGAGAGTCTAAACTAATGAGCTTTCCATTAGTCCTAACAAAAGCATTAACAGTTGTAATATCAACAATCACATTCTGCAGCTCCCACCGCATTTAAAATCTCCTCCAATCTCAGGAAGTTGATCAACAGAAACCAAAATAGTAGATTGCACATCAGTATATATTAAATCTGACACCATATTTTTTCTTTTACTCTGAAAACACAATCTAGAGAACATTTGACCGCACTGTATTATTATTTAATACAGTGACACTCCCTGTAGTGATGGTCAGTGATCCTCACACTCCCCTCACTTATTAGCGATTCTGGGCCATTATCAGTAACTTTCTGGTCCTGTTTGAACAAAAGCCCAAGCCTCAGTAGTGGTTGATGTGTTTCCATATGATCGCACCCCATGGAGCAATTTGCTCCTGTGATTAATAACCTTTACAAATCTTATCAGTTAGAAAATAGGAGCAATCCAGAGCCGGTTTCCTTCTGATTACAGCCCAGGCTCCATAACAGGAAAGAGTCCAACTGAGCTTATTATGAGCATCATGTTATATATCAAAGCAAAATAAGGGGACATCCAAAAAGAGGAGAGAGGTCTGACTGGCAACGCACTACTGGCCCTCAGCCAGAAAAAGGCTTAATCTATCTTTTTTTTGTAAAAAGATAAAAGAGGGAGCAAGAAAAACATATGGTAAAGTAGGTAAAAACTATTATAAAATATTCATACAATATTTGATTTGTGATAACAACATTCACTATACTCGTGTTGAAGGGGGAAAAGACAAGGGAGGGGAGGAGAGGGGGAAAGTCACAGGGCGTGGGTGAAGAGACACAGGGCAGAGGGGGGAGAGACACAGGGGGGAAGAAACACAGGGGAGGGGAGAGGGGGGAAGAGACACAGGGGAGGAGAAGGGGGGGAAGAGACACATGGGAGGGGAGAGGAGAGTAGAGGGGGGAATAGACACAGGAGAGGGGAGAGATGGGAAGTGACGCAGGGGAGGGGAAGAGACACAGGGGAGGGGAGAGGTAGGGGAGGGGGGGGGGAGAGACACAAGGGGAAGATACACAGGGGAGTGGAGAGGGGGGGGAAGAGACAGAGGGGAGGGGAGAGGAGGGGGGGGAGAGACACAGAGGGAGGGGGAAGAGACACAGATGAGGGGAGAGGTGAGGGGAAGAGACACAGGGGAGAGGGGGGAAGAGACACATGGGAGGGGACAGGGGGAGAGGGGGGAAGAGACACAAGGGAGGGGAGAGGAGGGGGGGGAAGAGACACAGGGGAGGGGAGAGGAGAGGAGGGGGAGAGACACAGAAGAGGGGAGAGAAGGGAAGAGACACATGGGAGGGGAGAGGGGGGGAGACACAGGGGAGGAGAGACACAGGGGAGGGGAGAGGAGAGGGGGGGAAGAGACACAGGAGAGGGGAGAGATTGGAAGAGACACAGGGGAGGGGAAGAGACACAGGGGAGGGGAAAGGTAGGGGGGGAGACACAGGGGAGAGGGGGAAGAGACACAAGGGGAAGAGACACAGGGGAGGGGAGAGGGGGGAAGAGACACAAGGGAGAGGAGAGGGGGGAAGTGACACAGAAGTCGCGGGAGAGACACAGAGGAGGGGAGAGGTGAGGGGAAGAGACACAGGGGAGAGGGGGAAGAGACCCAGGGGGGAAGAGACACATGGGAGGGGACAGGGGGGAGGGGGAAGAGACACAGGGGAGGGGAGAGGAGAGAGGGGGAAGAGACACGGGAGGGGAGAGTAGAGGAGGGGGGAGACACAGGAGAGGGGAGAGAGGGAAAGAGACACAGGGGAGGGGAAGAGACACAGGGGAGGGGAGAGGTAGGGGAAGAGACACAGGGGAGGGGAGAGGTAGGGGGAGAGACACAGGGGAGAGGGGGGAAGAGACACAGGGGAGGGGAGAGGGCGGAAGAGACAGGGGATGGGAGAGGAGAGGGGGGGAAGAGACACAGAGGGAGGGGGAAGAGAGGAGGGGGGAAGAGACACAGGGGAAGGGAGAGGTGGGGGGAAGAGACACAGGGGGGAAGAGACACATGGGAGGTGACAGGGGAGGGGGGAAGAGACACAGGGGAGGGGAGAGGAGAGAGGGGGAAGAGACACGGGAGGGGAGAGGAGAGGAGGGGGGGAGAGACACAGGAGAGGGGGGAGAGGAGAAGAGACACAGGGGAGGGGAAGAGACACAGGGGAGGGGAGAGGTAGGGGGGAAGAGACACAGCGGGAGGGGGAAGAGAGGAGAGGGGGGAAGAGACACAGGGTGAAGAGACACAGGGGAGGGGAGAGGGGGGAAGAGACACAGAGGGAGGGGGGAGAGAGGAGAGGGGGAAGAGAGGAGGGGGGGAAGAGACACGGGAGGGGAGAGGTGGGGGGAAGAGACACAGGGGAGAGGGGGAAGAGACACAGGGGGGAAGAGACATAGGGGAGGGGAGAGGGGGGAAAGACTCAGGGGAGAGGAGAGGGGGAGAGACACAGGGGGGGGGAAGAGACACATGGGAGGGAAGAGGGGGGAAGAAACACAGGGGAGGGGAGAGGAGAGCAGAAGAGAGGGGAGAAGAGACACAGGGGAGGGGAGAGGGGGGAAGAGACAAAGGGGTGGGGAGTGGAGAGGGTGGGAAGAGACACAGAGGGAGGGGGAAGAGAGGAGAGGGAAGAAGAGAGGAGAGGGGGAAAGAGACACGGGGGAGGGGAGAGGTGGGGGAAGAGACACAGGGGAGAGGGGGGAAGAGACACAGGAGGGAAGATACATAGGGGAGGGGAGAGGGGGGAAGAGACACAGGGGAGGGGAGAGGGGGAGAGTCACAGGGGGGAAGAAACACAGGGGAGGGGAGAGGAGAGCAGACACAGGGGAGGGGGAGGGGAGAATAGACACAGGGGAGGGGAAGAGACACAGGGGGAAGAGACACAGGGGAGGGGAGAGGGGGAAGAGACACAGGGGGGAGAGGAGAGGGGGGAAGAGACACAGGGGAGGGGAGAGGGGGAAGAGACACAGGGGAGGGGAAGAGACACAGGGGGAAGAGACACAGGGGGGAAGAGACACGGGGAGGGGAGAGGGGAGAGGGGGAAGAGACAAAGGGGGAGAGGGGAGAGGAGAGGGGGAAGGGATTCTGCACATCTCGTTGTTTCCTTGCAAAATGAGCAAATGTCACAGGTCATACGATACAAGCAGTTGGTTAATAATAAACACCTTCTATTTAACTTGTGATTGTTACACAAAGAGGGTAAATAACAAATACAAAATAAGCATGGTTACAAACTTTACACTGGAACACTCTTGTGTATTGAATCATATATATAGTTGTCATAATTGGCAGTTTGTTGTTAGCACTATGTTAAAAGTTATGGGCTTGCGCATGCGCAATGAGCGCTGAAGGCACGCAAGACTTTGACATTTTAAAATGACGGAGGCTGCAATGAGCGCATCGCGAGGCCCGCAACACTTTAAAAAAGGCTGGCAATGAGCACCACAGGCACTCATTGCCAGGACTACGATGAGAGCGAGACATGCAACAGCTTGAAACAGGATCGACATGAGTGCCAAAGGCCCGATCGAGAGGCACGCAAGACTTTGAAAAAAATTACGGCATTAACGGATGAGATTTTTTTCAACCACGTAACTCGGAAGACCACCAAAAAAAGCCAAATAATTTAAAAATTAACTTAAAAATCTCACACACAGCAGAGGGGGTGAGGCAGGGAGCCTATGAGTGAGGTTGAAAGCTAATTTGAGGCTTAATTGACGTTTTTCGGAGATCATAAATCGGCTAAGCGAGGAAAAAAATGGTGGCTGAAAAAACACAAATGCTTTCCAAAAGGATCAAAACGAGGCCGAAAGCCGTAACACTTAGCCAAACAACGCCAGCCACGCAAGAATTTGAAAATACAAGCAACGGTGCTCAGGAGAACCGAACAACTTGCAAAATAAAAGCATTGTGAGACATGCTCATTGCAAGACAGGAAAATGGCGGGTTGACAGAGGCCTGCAATCAGCGGCTTTGCGATGGCTTGCGATGAGAGCCAAAAGTAGACGGTGGGAGAGGCTTGCAATAAGTGCTTGCCCGCAAGTTAGAGGAGAGGGGGAGAGCCTTGCATTGTGTGGCAATCAGCATTGCCAGCCTTCAAATCCTATTGCCGTCATTTTTGACGAGAAAGACGCTAGTATCACATAATAGGTATTTATGCAAGGCAGTTAGTATAATATGTAGTTAACCCATTATTATACACCAACAGCTTTGACGTGTTGTATCACGTCACTACCAATGTAACTATTTGCCGAATATTCACAAACACTATCACATATTATAATTGTCTAACTGCGATTCGTCGTCACGCTTCAGACGAATCGCAGTTAGACAATTATAAAGTGCTGAGCATTGCGCAGAGCGCGGCGCGAGCCGCGCATGCGCAGAGCGCGGCGCAAGCCGCGCTCTGCGCCCGAGCCGCGCTTGCGCAGAGCGCGGCGTGAGACAATTATAAAGTGCTGCGCATTGCGCAGAGCGCGGCGCGAGCCGCGCATGCGCAGAGCGCGGCGCAAGCCGCGCTCTGCGCCCGAGCCGCGCTTGCGCAGAGCGCAGCGCAAGCTGCGCCCGAGCCGCGCTTGCGCAGAGCTCGGCGTGAGACGCGCATGCGCAGAGCGAGCCGCGCTTGCGCGCGCGGCCCGACACCAGGTAAAAGAGAGGGGGGGGGTAGAGGCACAGCGGGAGAGTGGGGAAGAGGGGATGGAGAGTCACAGAGGGAGAGTGGGGAAGAGGGGGGGGAGAGTCACAGAGGGAGAGTGGGGAAGAGGGGGGGAGAGTCACAAAGGGAGAGTGGGGAAGAGGGAGAGTGGGGAAGAGGGGGGGAGAGGCACGGCACAGAGGGAGAGTGGGGAAGAGGCACAGAGGGAGAGTGGGGAAGAGGCACAGAGGGAGAGTGGGGAAGAGACACAGAGGGAGGGGGGAGAGACACAGAGGGATAGGTGGGAAAGAGACACAGGGGAGGTAGAGGAGGGGGAAAAGACACAGGGGAGGTAGAGGAGGGGGAAAAGACACACGGGAGGGAGAACATGGGGAAGATACACATGGGAGGGAAATGGGGGGGGGGGACAGACGAAGGGGGAAAGAGACACAGGCCAGGGGGGAAGAGGCACAGAGGGAGAGGGGGGAAGAGACACAAGGGGGAGAGATACAGAGGGTGAGGGAGGAAGAGACACAGAGGGAAGGGGGGGAAGAGGTACAGAGAGAGGGGGAAAGAGGCACAGAGGGGGGGGGGGAACAGAGGAAGGGGTGAAGAGACACAGTGGCGAGACACACAGAGAGAGGCGGGGGAAGAGGCACAGAGGGAGAGGGTGGGACACAGAGTGGGGAGAGACACAGAGGGTGAGGGGGAAGAGACAGGGAGGAAGAGGCACAGAAAGAGGAGGGGGAAGAGACACAGGGGAGTGAGAGGAGGGGGAAGAGACACAGGGGAGAGAGTGCAGGGGGGAACATACACAAGGGAGGGAAATGGAGACACGAGGAAGGAAAGTAACAGACACAGGGCTGAGGGGGAAAGAGACACAGGCCAGGGGGGAACAGACACAGGGGGGGGTTGGGGGAGACACAGGGGAGGGTTGGGGGAGACACGGGGGGGGGGAGATGCATAGGAGGGAGAAGGGGGAAAGAGACACAGGGGAGGGGTTTAGAGACACGGGAGGGAGAGGGAGGTAAAAACACAGGGGGGCAGGAGATACAAAGGAGGTAGACGAGGTGGAAGGAGACACAAGGGAGGGAGAGGAGGGGGGAAATAAGACACGAGGGAGGAAGTAGACAGAGGGAGAGACTCGCAATGAGCTCCAAAGGGGCTCATTGCAAGGCCTGTGATGAGCGCCAAAGGCGCTCATCACAAGGCCAGTAAAGTAGAGGGGGAGAGGCTTACATTGTGTGGCAAACAGCATTGCCAGGCTTCAGTTTTTATTGCCGTCATTTTTGACGGGCAAGTCGCTAGTTTTATTATAATGCATGTCTCATCCACAACACAATGCTCCTGTTACAAAGTGCGATCCATAAGGCACCATCAATTATATTTATCACCCCTTATCCATTAGCATCAAAGGCGTATGAATTTAATATTATAAGCCCAGCCCAAGGTATATTTTTTATATTATCACCTTCCTTCAACAGTTATGTATCCCTCAATATGTGTAACAATTGGTGGAACCCAAGTCTGGGCAGCAGAAGGTGCGTAATACTTTTACATAAGAGTTTATGCCTAAATGGACAATGCCAACATCAAAAATGGAAACAACTGCAAACAAGGGTATTGGTAATTGTCTTTTATTTAAAAAAAAAATAGGATTAGATAATTGGCCTGGGAAGTTGATATTCTTCAAGACCTGCTTCAGACTCTCGGGCTTATATTTAATTAACAATAACAGGGGGTGGAGATTAGCAGGGGCAGCATGATCAGTTGGTATAAGTCTATCTCATAAGCTTATATGTGTAATAAGCACTTCATAACATATATACCCAGACTGAGAATGATAATTCAATATACAACAAACAACTCACATATGAGATGAACATGAAGAGGCACCAGTTGCCCCTGCTGGGCATTTTTATTGTCCCAGACCCGGGTAATCTTCTAGATATCAATGTTTAATCTGTTATGATGTACCGACGGATTGGGTGCTATTTAGTAAATCTAAAGTTGTTGCACTTTCAAAAGCTTGGATCTGATGTTTGTTTTGAAGAAGAGGCCTGTGTTTGTGGACAAACTATTGCACTATTTGTTTTATTTTTGCTCCACCCAGGTTAAGCTGGATGGGGATTTTGTTACACTGGGGAATATATCTGACTTACATTTGGGAAAGTAATAAAGCCTTCTGTATTTGTGTTCCTCCATCAAAGTGCTGGAGACAAGTGCACAAACCCATTGGAGACTGATAACTTGTCCTGGGACAAGACTGTAATACCATCAAGAAGAACATGAATTAACTCCGATTTACTCAAACAGCCTTACAGCAACCCACTCTAAGATATCCTAACACCTAGCAAATCTTATCAGTACACCTAACCACTACACATAACCCTCCAGACAGACTGGACCCAAAAACAAGGGATAAGCTAACGATTAGTCAACCTGGTCTTCCTTCTCTCTATTAGCTGCACAATGTTATGGCTCTATGTCATGTATTATGAAAAGAGATGTGCTCCTAATAAAGTGTGAATGGTCAGGAAACAATTCTGCAAACTGAATATTGTTGATCTAACGGTCTATAGTGTTACGTTGGCATCTCTAGATGGATAAGAGCAGCTGTTTCCTGCCTTAAGGACAGAGGTGGATTGGAGGTTTGTTTCAGATCTGGTTCCCTGCTCCTGATAATAAAACACAGCCCCCAGTAGCACAACCTGGATATAACCACTCACATATTGTATGTAATATTGGGCGTACTATACAAGTACACACACTACTTGCATCAGGATTGCTTGGTGTCACTCTGGTGGCATGGGTGGAGCTTGGGAGCAGGGTCAATACACTAGAGGTACAGAAGGGCAGAGAGAGAAGACACAAACCATCCAGTGGTCACTATATACTGTATATGGCAGACAAAGGGAGGTCAAAGTATAAGTCAGGTGGTCAGCGTGCCAGAGATCAAAGAGTCAAAAACACAGATCCAAGGGTTGGATACCTTAGAGGAGAGCAATGCCAAGGGTTGGGAGACCAAGAGAAAAAATATTATTACACCAAATGGAGACAAAAGATAGAATAGACAGGGAAGAGCCAAATGTCACAATGGGCACATAGAATCCAAAATATCACAGGGATAACACTCATGTCACAGGGATAACACTTATGTGCAGCTCAGGGGGGCAAATAAAATAAGCATTGGTGCTGGCAGACTAAATAGTGACTGGCGTCAGAATGAAAGACAGACCCAGGAGCAGTGTGGTCTCAGGGGTCCTCCTGGATGCAAACACAGCATACAAAGAAGAATGTGGTGTAGGTGCACCCAATGATGTTGTGCAAAGCAATAAGAGGTAAGGGCCATGATTATTATATAGCTTATATAGACACAAATACACAATCTGAAGCAGTGCTAACTAAATATAATAGTCATGAAAGCGGTGATCTTGGTCTTCTGGGTTTTACTGTGATCATATACCAAGAGTATATTTTTTATATTTTGCTTTGCTACAAATTTCATGTTTTATCCACCAGATGGCAGAAGGAAATCAGAAATCAAATCGGTCCAACTAACAGACCATGGTCCAAATATGGCGCATCTGCTCATTTCTGTGGCCCACTGACTTCTAGGGAGAATCCCCTCACAAATAAATAAAGGACCTAAGACAGTTTAATAATTTCATACAATAAAATATATTAATTTATTTATTTACATATTTCTTTTTTAAATTAATATTTTAAATTTAGCTCATTAGTTTACACTCATCAGGCTCCAAGTTGGAACCTTCCATACAAAAACACAAGACACATACAACAATAAGGTTCACTAGAACATGTTTTTATACTCATGACTTACACTATTGCTAATGTTGTTATATACTTCATAAACATCTGAAGTCTTACCTAACGGTGTTCATTTTATCCACTCCTACAAAACTCCAAATGAAAAGATTTTGCAGTGGGAATAAAGTTTAGTAAATACAGAGTGGCTCGGTGCTCCATATATAACCATCACTGGAATGCTAAATTTAGACAGATTCTTGAAGAAGAGTTAGAATAAGAAGAGGAAGAAGTGTGTATCAGACAAGGAAGAACAACTGCAGAGAACAAGCATCACAAACCACAAGTGCAAAATCCAGGGATCCTATACAGGTGTGCTGAGTATGTGATGTTACAATAGCATTACTCCAATGTTCAGGATCATCTATGTATTCTATGGGATTATATGACAAAAAAGATCCAATCCAGGGGTGTAAGGACTGGAGGGGACAAATCTCTCCCCAGATTAAATGAATAGGGGACACAAAAAATAGCAAAATTAAACTTCATCATGAATTACCAGATCTGGTCACTAAAGGTTATGTCTTCCTAATGAAAGCTTTGGCTCATAATTGATCTTATATATATACTAGAGACTTGCCCGTCAAAATGATGGGGCAATAAAATTGTAAGGCAGGTAATTTGCCACAGACAGTAAGCGTTTTGGTCGTCTGAGATCCTTCAGCGCTCATTGCGAGCCTCTTGGTTGGTGTATGTGTTTTTATCAGAGGCACTTTTGCTGTCATTGAAAGTTCCGTGCTGATCTCCTTTTTGCGCTTATTGCAAGCCTCTCCCCTGGTGTAGTTTGTGTCCTATGAGCACCATTGGCGCTCCTTGTGAGGCGCGTAGTGAAGGCCTTTGTGGTTTATTGCGATACTGTGGTGGTTTTTTGTGTATATGTATTTTTTCTTGATAATTAATTAATAAAATATATACTTTACCTATTTTGAAGTAATATATGCAGCAAGCATTGTGCTGAAGAGCTGACAATCTGTTTTCATGTTCCTGCAGCATACAATGTAGGTGTGCAGTGTTGTTGAGCTGAGGTGTAAGTGTCAGCAATGTGTTCAGTGTGTAGTGTAAATAGGCTGTGTACGCGAGGGGAAGCCGTTTGTGTAGCTGTGTACTTCCGCATTGTGTAAGTTAGTGTTGTACAATGGCGGCGATTGTGTATGTGGTACGCGGGTGTGGATGATTTAACGTCCTTGCTAATAGTGTATGTTGTACCTTGTACGGGTTTTTGTAAAAGTTGTATGTATTTGGCGGTGTTTTGCGGCTTTAGGGGTCGTGTAGCCTTGTTTTTTCGGGTGCCATTTTTTTTCTCTCGCTTAGGGGATTTTCGGCTGTCTAAACTCGGTAAATTGCACTTAAATTGAGGTGTAACCTGACTTCCAGACATCCTGGGTGTCCCCCCTTGCTGTGGGTAAGGTTTTTATATATATATTTTGTTTATTTAGTGTTTTTTTTATGTTTTCCGCTGTGCGCGGTATGGCCGTTAATTTTTACGAGTTCGTAATTTTTTTTCCGATGTCCCGCGGCTCGTGTTTTTTTTGTGTAAATCCGTATTTAGTCAGAGTGTGTTAGAGTTTTTTTTTTCAAAGTCCCGCTTTTGTGGGTGTTTGTAACCACTTGTGAGGTGCCGTAGAGCCTCCACCTCCGCAAATGCGGCCCCTCGATTTGTGAGGGTCTGCATTTGCCTGAGGTTCATTGCAGCCGACGTTGGAGCCTGCACCTTTCGGAAATGCGGCCCCTCACTTCGCAAGGGTCTGCATTTGCGGCCCAAACTGTGAGGGACGCAGTTCTTGCGAGCTTGCAAAGCGAGCTTGCAAAGCGTGACTACGTTTCGTAGTTTGACAACTATTATATGTGATATATATATATATATATATATATATATATAAGTTGGCATTTAGACATATATTATAATTATATTTGGGGGGCAGTGCGGGGGCAAATCTACCGCTGATGTAGCCGGTGCAATGAAGGGGCAGATCTACCGCTGATGTACCCGGTGCAATGCGGGGACAGATCTACCGCTGATGTACCCGGTGCAATGCGGGGGCAGATATACTGCTGATGTACCCGGTGCAATGCAGGGGCAGATCTACCGCTGATGTACCCGGTGCAATGCAGGGGCAGATATACTGCTGATGTACCCGGTGCAATGCGGGGGCAGAGGTATTGAGAATTTAAACAAAGAAATTGAAGAAAAAGTTATTGAGGAGCTCTGCAGCATTGCACCGGGTACCTCAGCGGTAGATCTGTACCCGCATTGCACCGGGTACCTCAGCGGTAGATCTGCCCCTGCATTGCACCGGGTACATCAGTGGTAGATCTGCCCCAGCATTGCACCGGGTACATCAGCGGTAGATCTGCCCCTGCATTGCACCGGGTACATCAGCGGTAGATCTGCCCCTGCATTGCACCGGGTACATCAGCGGTAGATCTGCCCCTGCATTGCACCGGGTACATCAGCGGTAGATCTGTCCCCACATTGCACCGGGTACATCAGCGGTAGATCTGTCCCCGCATTGCACCGGGTACATCAGCGGTAGATCTGTCCCCGCATTGCACCGGGTACATCAGCGGTAGATCTGCCCCCTCATTGCACCGGGTACCTCAGCGGTAGATCTGCCCCTGCATTGCACCGGGTACATCAGAGGTAGATCTGCCCCCGCATTGCACCGGGTACATCAGCGGTAGATCTGCCCCTGCATTGCACCGGGTACATCAGCGGTAGATCTGCCCCTGCATTGCACCGGGCACATCAGCGGTAGATCTGTCCCCGCATTGCACCGGGTACCTCAGCGGTAGATCTGCCCCTGCATTGCACCGGGTACATCAGCGGTAGATCTGTCCCTGCATTGCACCGGGTACATCAGCGGTAGATCTGTCCCCGCATTGCACCGGGTACATCAGCGGTAGATCTGCCCCCTCATTGCACCGGGTACCTCAGCGGTAGATCTGCCCCTGCATTGCACCGGGTACATCAGCGGTAGATCTGCCCCCGCATTGCACCGGGTACATCAGCGGTAGATCTGCCCCTGCATTGCACCGGGTACATCAGCGGTAGATCTGTCCCCGCATTGCACCGGGTACATCAGCGGTAGATCTGTCCCCGCATTGCACCGGGTACATCAGCGGTAGATCTGCCCCCTCATTGCACCGGGTACCTCAGCGGTAGATCTGCCCCTGCATTGCACCGGGTACATCAGAGGTAGATCTGCCCCCGCATTGCACCGGGTACATCAGCGGTAGATCTGCCCCTGCATTGCACCGGGTACATCAGCGGTAGATCTGCCCCTGCATTGCACCGGGCACATCAGCGGTAGATCTGTCCCCGCATTGCACCGGGTACCTCAGCGGTAGATCTGCCCCTGCATTGCACCGGGTACATCAGCGGTAGATCTGTCCCTGCATTGCACCGGGTACATCAGCGGTAGATCTGTCCCCGCATTGCACCGGGTACATCAGCGGTAGATCTGCCCCCTCATTGCACCGGGTACCTCAGCGGTAGATCTGCCCCTGCATTGCACCGGGTACATCAGCGGTAGATCTGCCCCCGCATTGCACCGGGTACATCAGCGGTAGATCTGCCCCTGCATTGCACTGGGCACATCAGCGGTAGATCTGTCCCCGCATTGCACCGGGTACCTCAGCGGTAGATCTGCCCCTGCATTGCACCGGGTACATCAGCGGTAGATCTGCCCCCGCATTGCACCGGGTACATCAGCGGTAGATCTGCCCCCGCATTGCACCGGGTACATCAGCAGTAGATCTGCCCCCGCATTGCACCGGGTACATCAGCGGTAGATCTGCCCCCGCATTGCACCGGGTACATCAGCGGTAGATCTGCCCCCGCATTGCACCGGGTACATCAGCAGTAGATCTGCCCCCGCATTGCACCGGGTACATCAGCGGTAGATCTGCCCCCGCATTGCACAGGGTACATCAGCAGTAGATCTGCCCCCGCATTGCACCGGGTACATGAGTGGTAAATCTGCCCCCGCTTCCTGTCCTGTGGGTAGAGTTGAATTATCTCCTCCAGATATTTTGGGCCTCCTACGCCCATGATCTAACCAACCTGTGTGATTTATTAACCTGTTGATCTGTTTGAATTTTACATCCCAGCTGATTTCAGAATATAGAGTAACTGCTTTATACACAAATACAGCTTTTAGAGACCACTATTGAATCTGAAAGCCACATAGGGAACATCTGACTCCACCACATCATGGTCATGACAAATGGCTTGAAGTAGGTGGCCCGGTGTGCATGTCCCTCAAACTGAATGGTTAATTCCTAATGTTGGAAACCTCTAGAGAAAGCAGACAGCATTTAATAAGGAGGAAATTGTCCAAATTAAATATGGAGGAGGATTTTGGTTGAACCCTTTCCTGTTAAAGTCTGTGAGAGAGAATATGCTAAGGATAACTACTAGGCTAAACCTTCTCTTTTGGAAAAGCAAAAGAACAGAGACCTTTTCTCTTATTTAATCACACAAATTATGTGTTATCACTATTGGCATTTCAATGTAAACGCAAAGGGTTCAATATGGCATATTTTCCTTGTTTAGAAAATATTTCCATATGTATTGTTATATATCATCAGGTGGATGAGCGCATGTAGGGCAAATATGATAATGTATGGGAGATATTTATTAAAAAAATAAAGATTTTATTATTAATATGAGTATATTTACATGTGTGTGTTTTTCTGTGACCAACTGTATATGTATGACAGTCAATGATTACATGTGTGTGTCTATGTGGCTTAGAAAATGTAGGTAATATACTAGGCAAATAAAATAAAATATTGGAAATAATAAATAGACTGTCCCTTTATTTCAGTTTGGACGTCATATTGGGGGGCACAGAGGTGCAATTTACTTTTTTTGCACCCTGGGAGCTAATTTGTCAGCACATGGCCTTAGATTATTCATTTTTCTGATCAGTTTTATATAACATGATGATATTTTTTTAATAAATATTTAAAATATTATATAATTATAACATAATCATGTCAGCTGTAGCTCTATAAATCCTGGAATGGAAAATTAAAACACAGGGCATATTCCTCACAATTAGTCAGTATTGAAAAATCAGCATAATTAGGCACATATTATTCACTTCTCAACTGAATAATGTTTATTTTGATTAAAACCACACAAATTAGAAAGAGGAATTGAATTAGTGTTTTGCAATGCAGTTACTCACTAAAGAATTTGCTGTGAAAATTAGAATAAAATGTGCATTGTGTCGCCAATATAAATTACATTTTTTATAAAGCAGAAGAACAAGAAAGATTAAAAAATACAGAGTGGCATCTTATAAAATAGCTTATTGTTTAGAAACTACTTAAAGAACCCCTTTCAATATAAATCTAAAATATAATCATTTGAAGAACTACAGTTAAAAGTAGGCAACATGTTTCTAGAATATATACAGTATAAAAAATAAAACTGACTCTAATTTATTACCTTTATATACAGTCAGGTGGAACCTGACATTTTTCATATATTTTATTACTTTTCTTTCAATATGCAGTAGTTAAAATATTATTTTAATAATTAATTCTAATAAAGTACCCCCTTCTGGATCACTACACCTTGTGGTAATGAAGGGGCTTGTGTACCTCAATGAAGCTGTGAGCTATACCATGTACGGTCACCCAAGATGGCAAGGTCATAGCAAAGAGGTCAGGCAAATCACAGTCCACTGGAGAAGGAACTTACACTCCACTCCAGTACCTTTGCCATGAAAACCTTATGGATTGGCACAACCAGACACAAGATATGCCTAGCATGCTGCGGTCCATAGAGTCATGAAGAATCGGACTCAACTGAATGACTAAACAACAATATAAAGTATAGAATGAATAAAATAACTGTAAACAATTTTTAAATTAATGTTAACTGCCAACACACTCCAGTATCTTTGCCAACAAAGTAACTGTATAGATAAGCAAACCCGAGACGCAATGATATGGCACCAGAAGATGAGCCTCTCTGGTCAGAAGGAGCCTACCACATTACTGGGAAGAGCAGAGGGCGAGTAGGAGTAGCACCAGATCTAATGATGGTTGGGCCAAAGTCGATAGGACACCCTGTTGGGGGTGTGTCTGGAGGGGATAGGAAAGTCCATTGCTGCAAAGAACAATTCAACATAGGAGCCTGGAATGTTAGAACTATGAACCAAGGCAAACTGGACGTGGTCAGACATGAGATGGCAAGGTTAAACATTGATATCCTAGGAATTAGTGAACTCAAATGCACTGGAATGGACATTTCATATCAGACAACCACCAAATCTTCTACTGTGGTCAAGAATCCCACAGAAGAAATGGAGTAGCTCTAATGGCCAATCAAGGAATGGCCAAAGCAGTGCTCGGTTACAACCCAGTAAATGACAGAATGATTTCCATTTGAATTCAAGGCAAGCCATTTAATATCACAGTGATCCAAATCTATGCTCCAGCCATGATGCTGAAGAGGATGAAGTTGTCCAATTCTATGAGGATATTTAACAACTCCTAGATACAGGTATAACACATAGAATATATGTTACTCTTATCATAAGAGATTTGAATGCTAAAGTAAGGAACCAAAAGAATGCTAAAGTAAGGAACCAAAAGATAACTGGCACGTTTGGCCTTGGGGTACAAAATGAAGCAGGTCAGAGTTTAGAAGAATTCTGTAAAGATTATTCTCTGGCCATAGCAAACACCATCTTCAAACAACAGCTTCAGAGCCAACTCTACACATGGACATCACCAGATGGGCAATATAGAAATCAGATTGACTATATACTGTGTAGCCAAAGATGGAGTAAGCAAGAACAAGACCTGGAGCGTGACTGCGGCTCAGACCATGAGCTTCTTATTGCAAAGTTCAGAATCAAACAGAAGAAAAGAGGGAAAATCATCAGACCAAGCAGAACATAATAAATAATATCTCCTGTGAATATGCAGTGGAGGTAAAGAAAATATTTAGGGGACTAGGCATGGTAGATAGAATTCCTGAAGAACTTTGGACAGAAGTTGGTGACATTGCCCAGAAAACAGCAACAAACAATATCGCCAAAGAATGAAAACTAAAAAGGCAATTTGGCTGTGTGATGAAGCTTTGAAAGTAGCCCAGGAAAGGAGGAAATCAAAAGGTAGTGGAGATAGAAAAAGATTTGTCCAAATGAATGTAAAATTCTGGAGAATAGCAAAAGAGATAAAAGTGGGCTTGATAAAAGACAAAAAAATGGTAGGAATACACAGAAGAATCTTAACAGCATGTATAGCCTCAATAGTTCGTCCAATGGAGCCAGACATCTTGGGGAGTGAAGTGAGGCCCTAGGATGTCTTGCTGAAAACAAGGCTTCAGTAGTTGATGGAATCCAAGCTGAACTATTCAATATCCTAGAAGATGGTGCTGTGAAAGTGCTGCTTGCAATATGCCAGCAAATTTGAAAAACTCAACATTGGCAATAGACTGGAAAAGGTCAGTCTATATATACTGTATATCTCAATTCAAAAAAAGGCAGTGCCAACATTGACTTCTGCTTCATAGACTTTTGACTGTGTAGATCACAAAATATGTCAAGTTCTTAAAGAGATGGAAAACGAGATGGGAGTACCAGATCATCTCAACCATGATCAGAACTGGACATGGAACAACTGAATGGTTCAAGATCGTGAAAGGAGAGTGACAAGGTTGTATATTGTCACCTTATTTATTTAACTTTTACGCAGAATACTTCATAAGTTAGTCCGGGCTGAACGAATGCAAAGCCGGAATCAATATTGCTGGGAGAAATATCAACAACCTCAAATACGAGCATAATACTACTCTGATGCCTGAAAGTGAGGAGGGAAGAGTGAAAGAAGAGAGTGCAACAGCTGACCTGCTGTTGCTCAACGTTAAAAAATGAAGATCATGTCAAAAAGAAATCTCAGTTCCAGCAAAAAGATGGGGAAGAACTGGAGGCAGTGTCAGTGCCTTAAGGAGAGCAGCTACTCCTTATTGACTAGGCCCAAAGAAAGGCTGTACGTCTGGGGTTTGCTGTTCTGGTATTTTGGAGCTGGATCTCACTTCGGTGAGTCCAGACTGATTTACTAAAGGATATTTCTCCCTGTGAACGGAACATGTGGCTAAAAGAGGTTGCTCTCAGAGCAGGTAACCAAGAAACATGATATTAGAGATCAAAACTTTTTTTCGGCGATACACAGGCACAATTAACACTTATACTCACATCACAACCTTGTTAAATGATATTAACCATGCTACAAAAGATGGTCCTATATTAACATTTACTTTGACCTTATTCTTCTAGATAGGATTTTAAAATATTTCATCAAAGAGAAGATGTTGAGTATAAAATTCAAACTCACCCAAAGTGTGACAATAATAGTAATTATTTGTGTCAGTTAATTTATTGTATAGGACACAGTTTGATTTTCTTGTGTGTGTCTTGGCTGCAACCTACAAAAGATGGTCGTATATTAATATTTACTTTAACTTTTCTTTCTAAAGATGATATTAAATTATTTTATCAGAGGTAAGATGTTGGGTATGAATCTCCAACTCGGCCAAAGTGTAACAATAAATTGTTATTGCATGTGTTTGTTTACTTATTGTATAGGACACTGAGTTTCTTAATATCTTGTGTGTGACTTAGTTATAACCTAGCTAATTTATAATATTTAAACTCATCACTTGCACATCATGTTAGAGATACAATACTGGAGTCAGTACTCCAAATATCTGCAGTATTAACATGCTGGACAATGATGTCTTTATTTATATTGGCATCATACACCACTTTGTCTCTGATTGCCAAGTGGCTATGGAAGGCTACATAAAACTGTCACTTAAATATAGACGATCCTAACTTAGATTTCCTGAAACTGATATATTTTATTCAGCCTTTGATCCCAACATTCCTCCCATTCCTCTCAGTTCCCTTAATTTCCCCTATGTTATAGAAAACATCATGATAAGTTTAATATATAAGAGCTAAATGCACTCGGTGCTGGTTACTGGGACGCTAGTTGAGTCTGACTCTGTCAGATGTCAACATGGACAGAGCAGTGGCTTGACATGCAAGTTTCATGTTTGGCTTCTAGCAGGGCCAGATCTACCTTTTTGGAGCCCCTGGACAGTGAAGTGGAGGAGCCCCTCTGAGTGAGTATGCAAGGTATGCAGGGACCCATTTTTACCTTTTCTGTGCCTTTAAGTTCCTTTTCATGTTGTAACTATCTTGTTCTAGATAGTTACCTCCTAGTAGCCAGTCTATGAACTGCAGCATTTCATTTTTTTTAAGCCAGGAACAATTTTAAGTGGCGCCCCTCGCTGGTAACCGCCCTAGTTGGCCTAATGGGTAATCTGGCCATGCTTCTATGCCTAATATTTAAGGGCTAAATGCAGCCTGTGCTGCTTACATGGATGCTAGCTGAGTCTGACGTCATCAGACATCTAAATGGACAGAGCATTGGCCTGACGTACGCGTTTCGCGTTAGGCAACATATTTATTGTATGCATTTCTGTAGAAATAGAGGGAATATACTAGTTGAATCTTGATAAGCTACGATCTTACTGTTGCTCATTCCATATTAGTGCTCCTCAGGTCTCCATGCAATTTACTAAATCTCTTATATTATAATTAGGTCTGTGATGAGGCACAATAATGCCAGACAATTATATAGCATGATGCATTCACTCCTTTACATATCACAATTGGAGAGCATGTAATAGTGGTCAGCCATGGGAAGTTTAACAGTTCTTTCTGTTGGCACAGTCACTATATTGATTGTCAAACAGGAAATGATTGGCAACACGTGAATGATGATTTATAACTACAAACCTGGCAAAACGATAACATACCTTTAGGAAAAATTATAACATACCCTTGCATTGCCATAGCAGTATGTAGAACATATATGGAGGATGTTACAAGTGTCAGGTGACATTCAGATCCCAATATGAAATATTCAGGGAGCTGCTCTTCCAGCTTTATTCAAGTTTAGTGCATAGGACTAGTTTTACAATCATTTTAACAAAATATCTTGTGTGTTTGTTTCAGTGTGGCCCCAAGAGCTGGCGATCACTCTATTTATTTTGTACTAAAGCATACAATGACAACAAGAACATTATAAATTAAATCTTTGTTCTTTCAAAATTAAAAAATACTAATGAAAAACAAAATAATAAAAGCCTAGCTTCCATTCGGAGCCTACCTCACTTCCTGGGCCCTCTCTATAAGGTGTGTAGCTAGGCCACTGTCACCTAAACATAACCAGCGTATCAAGTCAGTTGAGGCACAGCCTCCTTGCAGGGCACTCACAGCCTTCTGTGTTGTCTCCTTTTGTGTCTCAGCCTCCTGACCTGCTGTCTCCTGCGGTCTCTGCACTCTGTAGCCTGGACTCTCCTGCAGCCTGCACATGCAACTTCTGTGTTGTCTCCTTTTGTGTCTCAGCCTCCTGCCCTGCTGTCTCCTGCTATCTCTGCACTCTGCAGCCTGGACTCTCCTGCAGACTGCACATGCAACTTCTCTTTTCAGTATTCAATCTGCTCTGCAGCTCCCAGTCACTGGGGATATAAATGTATAAATGCCGTCACCGCTTCTGTTATAGTGATCAGTTTGTCTTCAAGATGACTGCTCCCATCATGCAGATCCCTCCTTCCGTGGCACTCAGCGTCTTGTGTTTATGACATCCCTGACTCTTGAGAACACATTACTTCAAGGTTTTCATTTATCAAATTTAATAGTAAATATTTACCTTTTCCACTAAATATGGCCAAATTAAGGTATATTTTAACTTTAGTAAACCTTCAAGAAAGAAGCAAGATTATGCTCAAACAAAAGTACATTAAGTCTGGAAAATCTTTTAATGAAGTGTTTGGATATATCCACTAATGTATATTATTCTGTGCAGCTATGGAAGTAGGAGCCCAAACAAATCTGGGGGCGGGGGTAATTCAACTCTACTCCCACACAGGAAGCAGGGTGGATCTACCGCTGGTGCCCCAGAAAAATATTTATTTCATTTTATTTATTTTTTTAATTCTCAATGCCCCCGGCCCCCTCAATATAATTAAAAATTATATATATATATATATATATATATATATATATATATATATACATATATTTATTAATTTATATATATACATTAAATTACATATGTTTTATATATAATATAATATATATATATATATATATATATATATATATATATATATATATCATCACATATAATAGTTGTCAAACTGCGAGACGTCATCACACTTTGCGTGGTCATCGCTTGCGAGCCTCGCGTAGTGAGGCGAGCCGTTAACACTTAGTAAACGCGCAGTCACATTAACCTACAAGCACTTGACAAACGCGGGGGAAAAAAATCGACACTCGGGTCTTTGAAGAAAAGAAATACGAGATTGCAAAAATACGAGGTTAACGGCCGGACCGCGAACATCCAAAAAACACAAAAAACACAAAGAAAATACAAATAAATACAACAAAAATATCACCTACAGCACGATACAGGCAGGACGTCTGGGAGTGAGGTGTAACGTGAATTTAAGCCGATTTCGACGAATTTCACAGCACGAAAATCGGCTAGCGAGAAAAAAAATGGCTGCTGAAAAAAAAGAATACAAGGCTACACCTCCCCAGACCGTGCAAAACACTGCCAAATACGTAGCCCTTTACCATGGCGCTTTACGAGATGCGTGACTTAAAAAAAAAATACGAGGTTAACGGCCGAACCGCGTACAACTAAAAAACAATAAAAACACACAAAAAAATTCAAAGAAATACAACAAAATCACACAACTACACCAACGGACTTTCCCTCACGCACACAACCAATTTCTAATGCACAGTTGGGACATTCATTACACTTTATGATCAGGGCACCAACACTCAAACTCTGATAATGCATGATTGAGTTTAGTTTTGCTATTTTTTGTGGCTACTATTCATTTACTCTGGGGTGATTTGTCCCCCAATCCCCCTCAGTTCCTACGCCCACGTGCAGCCTATTCACTAAAGTATGGAGAATCAGCGTCATAGAACAGAGATTTGAGAAGTCTCATCTCACTAGTGTGAAACCTCTCACCTTTTTCAATATAGCCCTATGTTCATCAGTATTTCAGTGCAATAAACCACCCCTATCAGATCATCACCTCCTCCCTGATCTCTCTGACCTCTTAAACATCCATCACATTCTCTCATTTTACTGTAATCACAACTATCTAATTACATCCCAAACTAGAAAAAAAAATAATAATTTCCCTCCATCATCCTATCCCTTATATGCCAAACTTCCAAAAGAAACAATCTCACCTCCATTACTTGTATGATTATTATGCCCAATATTTGGAAGTTTGACTTTCTCTCCATCAGACCTTCTTGTAGACCCTTCCTTATAAGAGCCATTGCCTTCATACAGCTCCCCTGCTACAGCTGGAAATGACTTTACCCTCATACCACAGCTACTTATATAGTGCTCGGGCATTATGATGTCATCCACTGTGACATATGGTGATGTCATCCACTGTAGAGCATTATCAGCATCCAAGGAGCAAATCTACATGTCGGACAGTGTGACCCAAAGGATCTTGGGAGTACAATAATTTATGTGGATTTTGTGCTGAAACAAATGGCACTGAAAAACCTTAAATCAGATACTTAAAAAAACATTTATATAAAAAAATTGTAAATAAGAAAATAGTAACTATTATTCAGAGCCCACCTCGCTCCTTGGCCCCTCTTGTAACCTTCTGTCTCTAGGACTACTTTGCAGACTGCACCTGCAACCTTTTACCTGTATCTCAGCCTTTCTGCTGCTCAGTAACACCCAATCCATGGTCTTGTCACATCTCCATCTCTTTGGTGATATAAATCCAGTCTCCATAACAATTTATTTTGTGCTTCAGTTTCTCTCCAATATCTCTCCTCCCATAATGTAAATCCTTCCATAAAGTGCGAGCAGTGATATACAGTGCCTTGCAAAAGTATTCACCCCCCTTGGCATTTTTCGTGTTTTTTTGCCTCACAACCTGGAATTAACACGAATAGTTTGAGGATTTGTATCATTTAATTTACAGAACATGCCCACAACTTTGAAGATGTTTTTTTTTATTGTGAAGCAAACAACAAATAGGACAAAATAACAGAAAAAGTAAAGAATATTCAGCACCTCATAGATATAACACCAAGAAAAGATGTTCCTATCATCTTATGAGTGTGGAAGGCTGCAGTAGGGAACCAAAGGACACCTGGAATAACTGGCAAGTTTGGCCTCGGAGTACAGAATGAAGCAGGTTAGAGATTAGTAGAAACCTGTCAAGATAATTCTCTGGTCATAGTAAACACCGTCTTCCAACAGCCTCCGAGACGACTCTACACATGGACATCACCCGATGGACAATATAGTAATCAGATAGACTATATACTTTGCAGCCAAAGATGGAAGAGCTCTATACAGCCAGCAAGAACAAGACCTGGAGCTGACTGCGGCTCAGACCATGAGCAAAGTTAAGAATTAAACTGAAGAAAGGAGGGAAAATCATCAAGCCAAGCAGATAAAATATAAATAATATCCCCTGTGATTATGAGGTGGAGGTAAATAATAGAATTGAGGCTTTGAAAGTAGACCAGTAAGAAGGAAAGCGAAAGGTAGTGGAGATAAGAAAAGATTTGTCCAACTGAATGCAGAATTCCAGAGGATAGCAAGAAGAGACAAGGAGACTTTCTACAGTGAGAGATGTAAGGAGATTGAAGAAGATAACCAAATTGGTAAGTCAAGAGATTTCTTCTAGAAAATTGAGGATCTCAAGGGAACCTTTCATGTGAAAGTGAGTGGATAAAAGACAACAATGGTAGAGACTTAACAGAAGAAGATCAGATAAAGAAGAGGTGGCAGGAATACACTTAAGATATACACAGGAAGGATCTTAACAGCAGTGATGGACGCAATAGCTTGTCGAATGAGCTGGAGCCAGACATCTTGGAGAGTGAAGTGAGATGGGCCCTAGGATGCCTTGCTAATAATAAGGCAGCAGGAGTTGGTGGAATCCGAGTGTAACTATTTAAAGTCCTACAAGATGATGCTGTGAAAGTGCTGATTGACTCATGCCAACAAATTTGTAAATATTGGCCAATAGACTGGAAAAGGTCAGTCTACATTCAAATCCCCCAAAACAGTGCCAAAAAGTGATCCAATTATCAAACAATCGCCTTTATTTCACATGCCAGCAAGGTAATGCTTAAGATCCTACAAGCTCAGCTCCATTAATATATGGACCATGAACTACCAAATGTGTAAGCCGGTTTTCTACAGAGGAAAGTAAGCCTTTAAATGTGGGGATCACAATCACAACTGATCGACTAAACAACAAAAATAGCAATTTTAAATATTGTATTCATTCTCAAGTGAATGGAGATCATTGTGTTGGTGGAAAACTTTGTGTCTTAAAATTTAGTAGCTGCTTTCTAGATGAAGCCACCTCTACCAACTGACCTTATAGTGAGTGAACTATTGAATATCATGTTTATTAATTGACTTGCGACTTGCCCGATAAAATTTGAAGCCATGGGAATGCTGTTTGACACATAATTGAAACCGTTTTGTACTGTGAAGACCTTCGGCGCTCATTGCGAGCCTCTACTGTCGTGTACTTTTGGTCCTCTGAGCGAGATATATATTTCTATGTATATGTAGTTTAGTAATAATGAATGATTTCTTAAATCAATTAATATAGTTTAATTATTTATAATTGATATATGCAGCGAGCAATAGGCTGAAGAGCTAACAATCTGTTTGTGTTTGCCTTCGACGCTCATCGGCTAAGTGCTACGGTTTAACAGCTCACCTCGCTTCGCAAGGCTTGCATCGATGAGTGACTTTGGCTACGCGTTAATGGCTCGACTCGCTTTGTACGCACCTCGCAAAGACGAACGCACCTCGCAAAGCGTGACGACGTCTCGCAGTTTGACAACTATTATATATGATTAACGCCTAATAAAAACATTTAGCTCATGTTGTTAGGACGCTACAGTGGTCAGTGGTCCTTTAACCCTTCACCAACATGCATCTGTAGCATGTCCATGGAAACCAATATTTCCAGCATTGCATTGAATACCTCTGTACTCATCCCGATTGACTACATACCTGACAACATTTCTGAAATATTTACTATATTTTTTTTATAAGCAGTCGCCTGATTGTTTGATGCTGTGATCCAACTTATCTATTTCTTTCTTTCTTTTCCACTTTACATAGTTAAGAAATGGTACATAATTTTTTCAGATACAGAAGATTAATTTTTTTTGAGGAAACATAACAGACAGAGCTTAAGATGAAATTTGGGGTTGTTGCTGAATTTGGGCAACGAGCAAGAAGCAAGACCAGGGCTCTGGGCGCAAGATGTCAGGTTGGGGGATTAGGAGAGGTAGGAGGAGGATGTAAATTGTATCAGGGTTAGAAAGAGACAGGAAGTGGGTCTTCAGGGACTTGCAAAATGTTTGTGGATCGGGGGACTGGGGAGTTTATTTTAGTGAAGGGCTGAAAGCAGAAGAAAGAATTGGACCTGGGCTGGGTACAAGGTGCGGAAGGGACTGTGAGGGACAGAGATGATTGTGCCACATAGGATGAGATAAGTGAGACAAGATATGGAGAGGCAAGGCCATGTAGGGATTTGTAGCCAAGGATTAGGAATTTGAGAAAGCAGGTATGGTAAACACAAAGCCATTGGAGTTGGTCCAGGAGGTGAAGATGATAGTGGCGGAGGTTTTTTGGATTTATTGGAGTGGGATGAATTAATGAGATGGGTGACGGATGAGGAGTGAGTTGCAGTAGACAACCCAGTGAAGATAGCATTAGCAATTCTGCTGCAACGATGATATCTAGTTACAACACATGTTGATAGCTTGAAGTCTATGGTGTGTGATTATCCTTATCTGTAAGTGGAGTAAGTATCTTATAGAATTTGACACAACCCCCCTCAAATACATATGCCCAGAATGACCAGGCAGTTTATAAAAAAAATGTAAGCTCCTACTCTCCAGAAATGTAAATCTCCTCTTACATACACAACCCTCAATGCTTTTAGAGAAACGTTATGATTTTTGCCATGAGTAATTATGCTCTTAGTCACTCTCGAGGTTTTCCAAAATATAAACTATATACAGTAAACTCTCAGTTAACCAGAACTCAAGCAGTGTTGGGGTTACATTCCCCAGGCATGAGTGACTGAGCCAGGGCAGTGTTGGGGTTACATTCCCCGGGCATGAGTGACTAAGCCAGGGCAGTGTTGGGGTTACATTCCCCGGGTATGAGTGACTGAGCCAGTGCAGTGTTGGGGTTACATTCCCCGGGCATGAGTGACTGAGCCAGGGCAGTGTTGGGTTACATTCCCTGGGCATGAGTGACTGAGCCAGGGCAGTGTTGGGGTTACATTTCCCGGGCATGAGTGACTGAGCCAGGGCAGTGTTGGGGTTACATTCCCCGGGTATGAGTGACTGAGCCAGTGCAGTGTTGGGGTTACATTCCCCGGGTATGAGTGAGTGAGCCAGGGCAGTGTTGGGGTTACATTCCCCGGGCATGAGTGACTGAGCCAGGGCAGTGTTGGGTTACATTCCCCGGGCATGAGTGACTGAGCCAGGGCAGTGTTGGGGTTACATTACCTTGCTCGGGAGCAGGGTCAATACACTAGAGGTACAGAAGGGCAGAGAGAGAAGAAAAAGCCATCCAGTGGTCACTATATACTGTATATGGCAGACAAAGGGAGGTCAAAGTATAAGTCAGGTGGTCAGCGTGCCAGAGATCAAAGAGTCAAAAACACAGATCCAAGGGTTGGATACCTTAGAGGAGAGCAATGCCAAGGGTTGGGAGACAGAGAGAAACAATGTTATTATACCAAATGGAGACAAAAGATAGAATAGACAGGGAAGAGCCAAAATGTCACAATGGGCACATAGAATCCGAAATATAACAGGGACTAGCGACTTGCCCGTCAAAAAATGACAGCAATAAGATTGTAAGGCATGTAATGTTGTTGGCGTGCGAAAATAATTTGCGCTCATTGCGAGGCTCTTGGTTGTTTGTGTGCTATGAGCAGCGTTGGTGTTTTTTTTGGTATGGCAATCAATAATTAATAAAATAAGAAATGAAAATACTTTACCTATTGTGAAGTAATATATGCAGGAAGCATTGTGTTGAAGAGCTGGCAATCTGTTTTTAGTGGTGTGGAGCCGCTGTGTGAGCGTCATGAATGTGTGCAGTGTAATAGTGTGCGTGCGCGAGGCAAATCCGTTAGGGTAGCTGTGTACTTCCGGATTGTATAAGTTAGTGTTGGAAAATGGCGCGTAATATGTGGTATGCGGCTGTGGCTGATTTTGCGTTCTTGTTTTCGAATGTTGTCCGACTTTTTCGGAATATCCGTAGCTGTTTGGTTGTGTTTTGCGTGTTTATGGTGGTGTTTTGCGTGTTTCGGGTCATTTAGCCTCGTTTTCGTTTTGTTCGGCAGCCATTTTTTCTCTCGCTTAGGTGATTTTCGGGAATCTAAACTCCGAAATTCCAACGTAAATCGAGGTGTAACTTCACTTGCAGAGGTCCCCCCTTGCTGTGGGTAAGCTTTTTATCTGTTTGTTCTGTGTATTTATTGTATTTCTAATGTTTTTCGGGTTGCGCGTGTTGCGTCCTTGTTTTCGGATCTCATACATCTTTTTCGGAAAATCCGTCGGTGTTTGGTGGTGTTTTGCAACTTTAGACTGCTGTAGCCTCGTTTTCGTTTTTTTGGCGGCCATTTTTTTCTTGCTTAGGGGATTTTCGGGTGTCTAAAATCTTTTATTTGGAGTTAAATTGAGGTGTAACTTCAGTTTTGAAGGTCCTGGGTGCCCCCCCCCCTTGCTGTAGGTAAGCTTTTTATGTATTTGTTGTGTGTATTTATTGTGTTTTTCATGCTTTCATGTGCGCAGGTTTCAGGCTGTTTTTTTGCAAGTTCGTAATGGGTCCTAACGCGTGTCGTATTTTTGTTTCGTAACTCTGTAAATTTTGCAGCGTTAGCAACGGCCCGCATGCTCACAACTATATATGTGATAACACTTATGTCACAGGGATAACACTCATATCACAGGGATAACACTTATGTCACAGGGATAACACTTATGTGCAGCTCAGGGGCAAATAAAATAAGCAATGGTGCTGGCAGACTAAATAGTGACTGGCGTCAGAATGAAAGACAGACCCAGGAGCAGTGTGGTCTCAGGGGTCCTCCTGGATGCAAACACAGCGTACAAAGAAGGATGTGGTGCACCCAATGATGCCGTGCAAAGCAATAAGAGGTAAGGGTCATGATTATTATACAGCTTATACAGACACAAATACACAATCGGAAGCAGTGCTAACATAATATAATAGTCATGAAAGCTGTGTGCTTGGTCTTCTGGGTTTTACTGTGATCATATACCAAGAGTATATTTTTTCTATTTTGTTTTGCTACAAATTTCATGTTTTATCCACCAGATGGCAGAAGGAAATCAGAAATCAAATCAGTCCAACTAACAGCCCATGGTCCAGATATGGCGCATCTGCTCATTTCTGTGGCCCACTGAATTTTAGGGAGAATCCCCTCACAAATAAACTATTAAAAAAAAAGGACCTAAGACAGTTTAATAATTTCATACAATAAGATATATTAGTTTTATTTATTTACATATTCTTTTTTAAATTAATATTTTAAATTTAGCTCATTAGTTTACACTCATCAGGCTCCAAGTTGGAACCTTCCATACATAAACACAAGACACATACAACAAAATAAGGTTTACTCGAACATGTTTTTATACTCATGACTTACACTATTGCTAATGTTGTTATATACTTCATAAACATCTGAAGTCTTACCTAACGGTGTTCATTTTATCCACTCCTACAAAACTCCAAATGAAAAGATTTTGCAGTGGGAATAAAGTTTAGTAAATACAGAGTGGCTCGGTGCTCCATATATAACCATCACTGGAATGCTAAATTTAGCCAGATTCTTGAAGAAGAGTTAGAATAAGAAGAGGAAGAAGTGTGTATCAGACAAGGAAGAACAACTGCACAGAACAAGCATCACAAACCACAAGTGCAAAGTCCAGGGATCCTATACATGTGTGCTGAGTATGTGACGTTACAATAGCATTACTCCAATGTTCAGGATCATCTATGTATTCTATGGGATTATATGACAAAAAATATCCAATACAGGGGTGTAAGGACTGGAGGGGACAAATCTCCCCCCAGATTAAATGAATAGGGGACACAAAAAATAGCAAAATTAAACTTCATCATGAATTACCAGATCTGGTCACTAAAGGTTATGTCTTCCTAATGAAAGCTTTGGCTCATAATTGATCTTATATATATATACTAGAGACTTGCCCGTCAAAATGATGGGGCAATAAAATTGTAAGGCAGGTAATTTGCCACAGACAGTAAGTGTTTTGGTCGTCTGAGATCCTTCAGCGCTCATTGCGAGCCTCTTGGTTGGTGTATGTGTTTTTATCAGAGGCACTTTTGCTGTCATTGAAACTCCTGTGCTGATCTCCTTTTTGCGCTTATTGCAAGCCTCTCCCCTGGTGTAGTTTGTGTCCTATGAGCACCATTGGCGCTCCTTGTGAGGCGCGCAGTGAAGGCCTTTGTGGTTTATTGCGATCCTGTGGTGTTTTTTTGTGTATATGTATTTTTTCTTGATAATTAATTAATAAAATATATACTTTACCTATTTGTAAGTAATATATGCAGCAAGCATTGTGCTGAAGAGCTGACAATCTGTTTTGATGTTCCTGCAGCATACAATGTAGGTTTGCAGTGTTGTGGATCTGAGGTGTAAGTGTCAGCAATGTGTGCAGTATGTAGTGTAAATAGGCTGCGTGCGCAAGGGGAAGCCGTTAGTGTAGCTGTGTACTTCCGCATTCTGTAAGTTAGCGTTGTACAATGGCGGCGATTGTGTATGTGGTACGCGGGTGTGGATGATTTAACGTCCTTGCTAATAGTGTATGTTGTACCTTGTACGGGTTTTTGTAAAAGTTGTATGTATTTGGCGGTGTTTTGCGGCTTTAGGGGTCGTGTAGCCTTTTTTTTTCTCTCGCTTAGGGGATTTTCCGCTGTCTAAACTCGGTAAATTGCACTTTAATTGTGGTGTAACCTGACTTCCAGACATCCTGGGTGTCCCCCCTTGCTGTGGGTAAGGTTTTTATATATATATTTTGTTTATTTAGTGTTTTTTTTATGTTTTCCGCTGTGCGCTGTATGGCCGTTAATTTTTACGAGTTCGTAATTTTTTTTCCGATGTCCCGCGGCTTGTGTTTTTTTTGTGTAAATCCGTATTTAGTCAGAGTGTGTTAGAGTTTTTTTTTTCAAAGTCCCGCTTTTGTGGGTGTTTGTAACCACTTGTGAGGTGCCGTAGAGCCTCCACCTCCGCAAATGCCCCCTCGATTTGTGAGGGTCTGCATTTGCCTGCGGTTCATTGCAGCCGACGTTGGAGCCTGCACCTTTCGGAAATGCGGCCCCTCACTTCGCAAGGGTCTGCATTTGCGGCCCGAACTGTGAGGGACGCAGTTCTTGCGAGCTTGCAAAGCATGACTACGTTTCGTAGTTTGACAACTATTATATGTGATATATATATATATATATATATATATATATATATATATATAAGTTGGCATTTAGACATATATTATAATTATATTTGGGGGGCAGTGCGGGGGCAAATCTAACGCTGATGTACCCGGTGCAATGAAGGGGCAGATCTAACGCTGATGTACCCGGTGCAATGAAGGGGCAAATCTAACGCTGATGTACCCGGTGCAATGAAGGGGCAGATCTACCGCTGATGTACCCGGTGCAATGAAGGGGCAGATCTACCGCTGATGTACCCGGTGCAATGCAGGGGCAGATCTACCGCTGATGTACCCGGTGCAATGCGGGGACAGATCTACCGCTGATGTACCCGGTGCAATGCAGGGGCAGATCTACCGCTGATGTACCCGGTGCAATGCGGGGACAGATCTACCGCTGATGTACCCGGTGCAATGCAGGGGCAGATCTACCGCTGATGTACCCGGTGCAATGCGGGGGCAGAGGTATTGAGAATTTAAACAAAGAAATTGAAGAAAAAGTTATTGAGGAGCTCTGCAGCATTGCACCGGGTACCTCAGCGGTAGATCTGTACCCGCATTGCACCGGGTACCTCAGCGGTAGATCTGCCCCTGCATTGCACCGGGTACATCAGCGGTAGATCTGTCCCCGCATTGCACCGGGTACATCAGCGGTAGATCTGCCCCTGCATTGCACCGGGTACATCAACGGTAGATCTGTCCCCACATTGCACCGGGTACATCAGCGGTAGATCTGTCCCCGCATTGCACCGGGTACATCAGTGGTAGATCTGCCCCAGCATTGCACCGGGCACATCAGCGGTAGATCTGTCCCCGCATTGCACCGGGTACTTCAGCGGTAGATCTGTCCCCGCATTGCACCGGGTACTTCAGCGGTAGATCTGTCCCCGCATTGCACCGGGCACATCAGCGGTAGATCTGCCGCCGCATTGCACCGGGTACATCAGCGGTAGATCTGTCCCCGCATTGCACCGGGCACATCAGCGGTAGATCTGCCGCCGCATTGCACCGGGTACATCAGCGGTAGATCTGCCCCCGCATTGCACCGGGTACATCAGCGGTAGATCTGCCCCAGCATTGCACCGGGCACATCAGCGGTAGATCTGTCCCCGCATTGCACCGGGTACTTCAGCGGTAGATCTGCCCCTGCATTGCACCGGGTACATCAGAGGTAGATCTGCCCCCGCATTGCACCGGGTACATCAGCGGTAGATCTGCCCCCGCATTGCACCGGGTACATCAGCGGTAGATCTGCCCCCGCATTGCACCGGGTACATCAGAGGTAGATCTGCCCCCGCATTGCACCGGGTACATCAGCAGTAGATCTGCCCCCGCATTGCACCGGGTACATCAGCGGTAGATCTGTCCCCGCATTGCACCGGGTACATCAGCGGTAGATCTGCCCCCGCATTGCACCGGGTACATCAGCGGTAGATCTGCCCCTGCATTGCACCGGGCACATCAGCGGTAGATCTGCCCCCGCATTGCACCGGGTACATCAGCGGTAGATCTGCCCCCGCATTGCACAGGGTACATCAGCAGTAGATCTGCCCCCGCATTGCACCGGGTACATCAGCGGTAGATCTGCCCCCGCATTGCACAGGGTACATCAGAGGTAGATCTGCCCCCGCATTGCACCGGGTACATCAGCGGTAGATCTGCCCCCGCATTGCACCGGGTACATCAGCAGTAGATCTGCCCCCGCATTGCACCGGGTACATCAGCAGTAGATCTGCCCCCGCATTGCACCGGGTACATCAGCAGTAGATCTGCCCCCGCATTGCACCGGGTACATCAGCAGTAGATCTGCCCCCGCATTGCACCGGGTACATCAGCGGTAGATCTGCCCCCGCATTGCACAGGGTACATCAGCAGTAGATCTGCCCCAGCATTGCACCGGGTACATCAGCAGTAGATCTGCCCCCGCTTCCTGTCCTGTGGGTAGAGTTGAATTATCTCCTCCAGATATTTTGGGCCTCCTACGCCCATGATCTAACCAACCTGTGTGATTTATTAACCTGTTGATCTGTTTGAATTTTACATCCCAGCTGATTTCAGAATATAGAGTAACTGCTTTATACACAAATACAGCTTTTAGAGACCACTATTGAATCTGAAAGCCACATAGGGAACATCTGACTTCACCACATCATGGTCATGACAAAATGGCTTGGAGTAGGTGGTCCTGTGTGCAGTGTCCCTCAAACTGAATGGTTAATTCCTAATGTTGGAAACCTCTAGAGAAAGCAGACAGCAGTTAATAAGGAGGAAATTGTCCAAATGAAATATGGAGGAGGATTTTGGTTAAACCCTTTCCTGTTAAAGTCTGTGGGAGAGAATATGCTAAGGATAACTACTAGGCTAAACCTTCTCTTTTGGAAAAGCAAAAGAACAGAGACCTTTTCTCTTATTTAATTACACAAATTATTTGTTATCACTATTGGCATTTCAATGTAAACGCAAAGGGTTCAATATGGCATATTTTCCTTGTTTAGAAAATATTTCCATATGTATTGTTATATATCATCAGGTGGATGAGCGCATGTAGGGCAAATATGAAAATGTATGGGTGATATTTATTAAAAAAATAAAGATTTTATTAATAATATGAGTATATTTACATGTGTGTGTTATTCTGTGACCAACTGTATATGAATGACAGTCAATGATTACATGTGTGTGTCTATGTGGCTTAGAAAATGTAGGTAATATACTAGGCAAATAAAATAAAATATTGGAAATAATAAATAGACTGTCCCTTTATTTCAGTTTGGACGTCATATTGGGGGGCACAGAGGTGCAATTTACTTTTTTTGCACCCTGGGAGCTAATTTGTCAGCACATGGCCTTAGATTCTTCATTTTTCTGATCAGTTTCATATAACATGATGATATTTTTTTTAAAATATTTAAAATGTTATATAATTATAACATAATCATGTCATCTGTAGCTCTATAAATCCTGGAATGGAAAATTAAAACACAGGGCATATTCCTCACAATTAGTCAGTATTGAAAAATCAGCATAATTAGGCACTAATTATTCACTTCTCAACTGAATAATGTTTATTTTGATTAAAACCACACAAATTAGAAAGAGGAATTGAATTAGTGTTTTGCAATGCAGTTACTCACTAAAGAATTTGCTGTGAAAATTGGAATAAAATGTGTATTGTGTCGCCAATATAAATTACATTTTTTATAAAGCAGAAGAACAAGAAAGATTAAAAAATACAGAGTGGCATCTTATAAAATAGCTTATTGTTTAGAAACTACTTAAAGAACCCCTTTCAATATAAATCTAAAATATAATCATTTGAAGAACTACAGTTAAAAGTAGGCAACATGTTTCTAGAATATATACAGTATAAAAAATAAAACTGACTCTAATTTATTACCTTTATATACAGTCAGGTGGAACCTGACATTTTTCATATATTTTATTACTTTTCTTTCAATATGCAGTAGTTAAAATATTATTTTAATAATTAATTCTAATAAAGTACCCCCTTCTGGATCACTACACCTTGTGGTAATGAAGGGGCTTGTGTACCTCAATGAAGCTGTGAGCTATACCATGTACGGTCACCCAAGATGACAAGGTCATAGCAAAGAGGTCAGGCAAATCACAGTCCACTGGAGAAGGAACTTACACTCCACTCCAGTACCTTTGCCATGAAAACCTTATGGATTGGCACAACCAGACACAAGATATGCCTAGCATGCTGCGGTCCATAGAGTCATGAAGAATCGGACTCAACTGAATGACTAAACAACAATATAAAGTATAGAAAGAATAAAATAACTGTAAACAATTTTTAAATTAATGTTAACTGCCAACACACTCCAGTATCTTTGCCAACAAAGTAACTGTATAGATAAGCAAACCCGAGACGCAATGATATGGCACCAGAAGATGAGCCTCTCTGGTCAGAAGGAGCCTACCACATTACTGGGAAGAGCAGAGGGCGAGTAGGAGTAGCACCAGATCTAATGATGGTTGGGCCAAAGTCGATAGGACACCCTGTTGGGGATGTGTCTGGAGCGGATAGGAAAGTCCATTGCTGCAAAGACCAATTCAGTATAGGAACCTGGAACGTTATAACTATGAACCAAGGCAACCTAGATGCGGTCAAACATGGGAATTAGTGAACTCAGATGCACTGGAATGGGCATTTCCTATCAAACAACCACCAGATCTTCTACTGTGGTCAAGAATCCCACAGAAGAAATGGAGTAGCTCTCATAGGCAATCAAGGAGTGGCCAAAGCAGTGCTTGTTACAACCCAATAAATGACAGAATGATTTCCATTTGAATTCAAGGCAAGCCATTTAATATCACAGTGATCCAAGTCTATGCTCCAACCTTGGATGCTGAAGAGGATGAAGTTGTCCAATTCTACGAGGATATTCAACACCTCCTAGATACAGGTATAACACAAAGAATATATGTTACTCTTATCATAAGAGATTTGAATGCTAAAGTAAGGAACCAAAAGATAACTGGCACGTTTGGCCTTGGGGTACAAAATGAAGCAGGTCAGAGATTAGAATAATTCTGTGAAGATTATTCTCTGGCCATAGCAAACACCCTCTTCCAACAGCTTCAGAGCCAACTCTACACATGGACATCACCAGATGGGCAATATAGAAATCAGATTGAGTATATACTGTGTAGCCAAAGATGGAGTAAGCAAGAACAAGACCTGGAGAGCGTGACTGTGGCTCAGACCATGAGCTTCTTATAGCAACGTTCAGAATAAAACAGAAGAAAAGATGGAAAATCATCAGACCAAGCAGAAAATAATAAATAATATCTCCTGTGAATATGCAATGGAGGTAAAGAAAATATTTAGGGGACTAGACATGGTAGATAGAATTCCTGAAGAACTTTGGACAGAAGTTTGTGAGATTGCCCAGAAAACAGCAACAAACAATATTGCCAAAGAATGAGAACTAAGAAGGCAGACTGGCTGTGTGATGAAGCTTTGAAAGTAGCCCAGGAAAGGAGGAAATCAAAAGGTAGTGGAGATAGGAAAAGATTTGTACAAATGAATGTAAAATTCTGGAGAATAGCAAAAGAGATAAAAGTGGGCTTGATAAAAGACAAAAAAATGGTAGGTATTTAACAGAAGCAGATTGGATAAAGAAGAGGTGGCAGGAATACACAGAAGAATATTAACAGCATGTATAGCCTCAATAGTTCGTCCAATGGAGCCAGACATCTTGGGGAGTGAAGTGAGGCCCTAGGATGTCTTGCTGATAACAAGGCTTCAGTAGTTGATGGAATCCAAGCTGAACTATTCAATATCCTAGAAGATGGTGCTGTGAAAGCGCTGCTTGCAATATGCCAGCAAATTTGAAAAACTCAACATTGGCAATAGACTGGAAAAGGTCAGTCTATATATACTGTATATCTCAATTCAAAAAAAGGCAGTGCCAACATTGACTTCTGCTTCATAGACTATTCTAAAGCTTTTGACTGTGTAGATCACAAAATATGTCAAGTTCTTAAAGAGATGGAAAAAGAGATGGGAGTACCAGATCATCTCAACCATGATCAGAACTGGACATGGAACAACTGAATGGTTCAAGATCGTGAAAGGAGAGTGACAAGGTTGTATATTGTCACCTTATTTATTTAACTTTTACGCAGAATACTTCATAAGTTAGTCCGGGCTGAACGAATGCAAAGCCGGAATCAATATTGCTGGGAGAAATATCAACAACCTCAAATACGAGCATAATACTACTCTGATGCCTGAAAGTGAGGAGGGAAGAGTGAAAGAAGAGAGTGCAACAGCTGACCTGCTGCTCAACGTTAAAAAATTAAGATCATGTCAAAAAGAAATCTCAGTTCCAGCAAAAAGATGGGGAAGAACTGGAGGCAGTGTCAGTGCCTTAGGGAGAGCAGCTACTCCTTATTGACTAGGCCCAAAGAAAGGCCGTACGTCTGGGGTTTGCTGTTCTGGTATTTTGGAGCTGGATCTCACAACGGTGAGTCCAGACTGATTTACTAAAGGATATTTCTCCCTTGTTAAATGATATTAACCATGCTACAAAAGATGGTCCTATATTAACATTTACTTTGACCTTATTCTTCTAGATAGGATTTTTAAATATTTCATCAAAGAGAAGATGATGGGTATAAAATTCCAACTCACCCAAAGTGTGACAATAATAGTAATTATTTGTGTCAGTTAATTTATTGTATAGGTCACAGTTTGATTTTCTTGTGTGTGTCTTGGCTGCAACCTACTAAAGATGGTCCTATATTAATATTTACTTTAACTTTTCCTTCTAAATATGATATTAAATTATTTCATCAGAGATAAGATGTTGGGTATAAACCTCCAACTCGGCCAAAGTGTAACAATAAATTGTTGTTGCATGTGTTTGTTTACTTATTGTATAGGACACTGAGTTTCTTAATATCTTGTGTGTGACTTAGTTATAACCTAGCTAATTCATAATATTTAAACTCATCACTTGCACATCATGTTAGAGATACAATACTGGAGTCAGTACTCCAAATATCTGCAGTATTAACATGCTGGACAATGATGTCTTTATTTATATTGGCATCATACACTACTTTGTCTCTGATTGTCAAGCTATGGCAGGCTACATAAAACTGTCACTTAAATATAGACGATCCTAACTTAGATTTCCTGAAACTGATATATTTTATTCAGCCTTTGATCCCAACATTCCTCCCATTCCTCTCAGTTCCCTTAATTTCCCCTATGTTATAGAAAACATCATGATAAGTTTAATATATAAGAGCTAAATGCACTCGGTGCTGGTTACTGGGACGCTAGTTGAGTCTGACTCTGTCAGATGTCAACATGGACAGAGCAGTGGCTTGACATGCAAGTTTCATGTTTGGCTTCTAGCAGGGCCAGATCTACCTTTTTGGAGCCCCTGGACAGTGAAGTGGAGGAGCCCCTCTGAGTGAGTATGCAAGGTATGCAGGGACCCATTTTTACCTTTTCTGTGCCTTTAGTTACCTCCTAGTAGCCAGTCTATGAACTGCAGCATTTCATTTTTTTAAGCCAGGAACAATTTTAAGTGGCGCCCCTCGCTGGTAACCGCCCTAGTTGGCCTAATGGGTAATCTGGCCATGCTTCTATGCCTAATATTTAAGAGCTAAATGCAGCCTGTGCTGCTTACTTGGATGCTAGCTGAGTCTGACGTCATCAGACATCTAATTGGACAGAGCATTGGCCTGACGTACGCGTTTCGCGTTAGGCAACATATTTATTGTATGCATTTCTGTAGAAATAGAGGGAATATACTAGTTGAATCTTGATAAGCTACGATCTTACTGTTGCTCATCCCATATTAGTGCTCCTCAGGTCTCCATGCGATTTACTAAATCTCTTATATTATAATTAGGTCTGTGATGAGGCACGATAATGCCAGACAATTATATAGCATGATGCATTCACTCCTTTACATATCACAATTGGAGAGCATGTAATAGTGGTCAGCCATGGGAAGTTTAACAGTTCTGTCTGTTGGCACAGTCACTATATTGATTGTCAAACAGGAAATGATTGGCAACACGTGAATGATGATTTATAACTACAAACCCGGCAAAACGATAACATACCTTTAGGAAAAAATATAACATACCCTTGCATTGCCATAGCAGTATGTAGAACATATATGGAGGATGTTACAAGTGTCAGGTGACTCTTCCAGCTTCACACAAGCTTAGTGCTTAGGACTAGTTTTACAATCATTTTCACAAAATATCTTGTGTGTTTGTTTCAGTGTGGCCCCAAGAGCTGGCGATCACTCTCTTTATTTATTTTGTACTAAAGCATACAATGACAACAAGAACATTTTAAATCAAATCTTTGTTCTTTCAAAATAAGAAATACTAATGAAAAACAAAATAATAAAAGCCTAGCTTCCATTCGGAGCCTACCTCACTTCTTGGCCCCTCTCTATAAGGTGTGTATAGCTAGGCCACTGTCACCTAAACATAACCAGCGTTTCAAGTCAGTTGAGGCACAGCCTCCTTGAAGGGCACTCACAGCCTTCTGTGTTGTCTCCTTTTGTGTCTCAGCCGCCTGACCTGCTGTCTCCTGCAGTCTCTGCACTCTGTAGCCTGGACTCTCCTGCAGCCTGCACATGCAACTTCTGTGTTGTCTCCTTTTGAGTCTCAGCCTCCTGACCTGCTGTCTCCTGCAGTCTCTGCACTCTGCAGCCTGGACTCTCCTGCAGCCTGCACATGCAACTTCTGTGTTTTCTCCTTTTGTGTCTCAGCCTCCTGACCAGCTGTCTTCTGCAGTCTCTGCACTCTGCAGCCTGGACTCTCCTGCAGCCTGCACATGCAACTTCTGTGTTGTCTCCTTTTGTGTCTCAGCCTCCTGACCTGCTGTCTCCTGCAGTCTCTGCACTCTGCAGCCTGGACTCTCCTGCAGCCTGCACATGCAACTTCTGTGTTTTCTCCTTTTGTGTCTCAGCCTCCTGACCAGCTGTCTTCTGCAGTCTCTGCACTCTGCAGCCTGGACTCTCCTGCAGCCTGCACATGCAACTTCTGTGTTGTCTCCTTTTGTGTCTCAGCCTCCTGACCTGCTGTCTCCTGCAGTCTCTGCACTCTGCATCCTGGACTCTCCTGCAGACTGCACATGCAACTTCTGTGTTGTTTCCTTTTGTGCCTCAGCCTCCTGACCTGCTGTCTCCTACAGTCTCTGCACTCTGCATCCTGGACTCTCCTGCAGACTGCACATCCAACTTCTGTGTTGTCTCCTTTTGTGCCTCAGCCTCCTGACCTGCTGTCTCCTACAGTCTCTGCACTCTGCATCCTGGACTCTCCTGCAGACTGCACATGCAACTTCTGTGTTGTCTCCTTTTGAGTCTCAGCCTCCTGACCTGCTGTCTCCTGCAGTCTCTGCACTCTGCATCCTGGACTCTCCTGCAGACTGCACATGCAACTTCTGTGTTGTCTCCTTTTGTGCCTCAGCCTCCTGACCTGCTGTCTCCAGCAGTCTCTGCACTCTGCAGCCTGGACTCTCCTGCAGCCTGCACATGCAACTGCTCTTTTCAGTATTCAATCTGCTCTGCAGCTCCCAGTCACTGGTGATATAAATGTGTAAATGCCGTCACCGCTTCTGTTATAGTGATCAGTTTGTCTCCAAGATGGCTGCTCCCATCATGCAGATCCCTCCTTCGGTGGCACTCAGACTCTTGTGTTTATGACATCCCTGACTCTTGAGAACACATTACTTCAAGGTTTTCATTTATCAAATTTAATAGTAAATATTTACCTTTTCCACTAAATATGGCCAAATTAAGGTATATTTTAACTTTAGTAAACCTTCAAGAAAGAAGCAAGATTATGCTCAAACTAAAGTACATTAAGTCTGGAAAATCTTTTAATGAAGTTATAGGGTTTGGATATATCCACTAATGTATGTTATTCTGTGCAGCTATGGAAGTAGGAGCCCAAACAAATCTGGGGGAGAGGGTAATTCAACTCTACTCCCACACAGGAAGCAGGGTGGATCTACCGCTGGTGCCCCACAAAAATATTTATTTTATTTTATTTTTTTAATTCTCAATGCCCCCGGCCCCCTCAATATAATTAAAAATTATATATATATATATATATATATATATATATATATATATATATTTATTTATTTATATATATACATTAAATTACATATGTTTTATATATAATATAATATAATATATATATATATATATATATCATCATCACATATAATAGTTGTCAAACTGTGAGACGTCGTCACACTTTGCATGGTGCGTACGAGTTAGGCAATGAGCGCCGCAGGCGCTCATCGCTTGCCAACCTCGCGTAGTGAGGCGAGTCGTTAACACTTAGTAAACGCGTAGTCACATTAACCTACAAGCACTTGACAAACGCGGAAAAATTAAATACGACACTCGGGTCTTTGAAGAAAATAAATACGAGATGGCAAAAATACGAGGTTAACGGCCGGACCGCAAACATTCAAAAAACACAAAAAAACACAAAGAAAATACAAATAAATACAACAAAAATATCACCTCCAGCACGGGGGAACAGGCAGGACGTCTGGGAGTGAGGTGTAACGTGAATTTAAGTCGATTTCGACGAATTTCACAGCATGAAAATCGCCTAGCAAGAAAAAAAATGGCCGCTGAAAAAAAAGAAAACAAGGCTACACCTCCCCAGACCGTGCAAAACACTGCCAAATACGTAGCCCTTTACCATGGCGCTTTACGAGATGCAGGACTTAGAAAAAAATACGACAGAGCAAAAATACGAGGTTAACGGCCAAACCGCGTACAACTAAAAAACAATAAAAACACACACAAAAATTCAAAGAAATACAACAACATCACACAACTACACTTCCCTCGCGCACACAACCAATTTCTAATGCACAGTTGGGACATTCATTACACTTTATCATTAGGGCACCAACACTCAAACTCTGATAATGCATGATTGAGTTTAGTTTTGCTATTTTTTGTGGCTACTATTCATTTACTCTGGGGTGATTTGTCCCCCAATGCCCCCCAGTTCCTACGCCCACGTGCAGCCTATTCACTAAAGTATGGGGAATCAGCTTCATAGAACAGAGATTTGAGAAGTCTCATCTCACTAGTGTGAAACCTCTCACCTTTTTCAATATAGCCCTATGTTCATCAGTATTTCAGTGCAATAAACCACCCCTATCAGATCATCACCTCCTCCCTGATCTCTCTGACCTCTTAAACATCCATCACATTCTCTCATTTTACTGTAATCACAACTATCTACTTACATCCCAAACTAGAAAAAAATATATATATTTTCCCTCCATCATCCTATCCCTTATATGCCAAACTTCCAAAAGAAACAATCTCACCTCCATTACTTGTATCATTATTATGCCCAACATTTGGAAGTTTGACTTTCTCTCCATCAGACCTTCTTGTAGACCCTTCCTTATAAGATCCATTGCCTTCATACAGCTCCCCTGCTACAGCTGGAAATGACTTTATCCTCATACCGCAGCTTCTTATATAGTGCTCGGGCATTATGATGTCATCCACTGTGACATGTGGTGATGTCATCCACTGTAGAGCATTATCAGCATCCAAGGAGCAAATCTACATGTCTGACAGTGTGACCCAAAGGATCTTGGGAGTACATTAATTTATGTGGATTTTGTGCTGAAACAAATGGCACTGAAAAACCTTAAATCAGATACTTAAAAAACATTTATATAAAAAAATAGTAAATAAGAAAATAGTAACTCCTATTCAGAGCCCACCTCGCTCCTTGGCCCCTCCCTATAAGGTGTGTAGCTAGGAGACTGCCTAGCTATCTTATACATAACCAAAAATAACAAATCTCTTGAGAGAATAGACCTTCTTGCAGTGCATTATAGTCTGTCAGTCTCCCAGCTTGCACTCTATTACAGTCACTCTCCCAATGTGTCCTCCATTGGATTCTTTCAGCATCCTTGCTTGCTATCTCTTGTAACCTTCTGTCTCTAGGCCAGACTATTTTGCAGACTGCACCTTCAACCTTTTACTTGTATCTCAGCCTTTCTGCTGCTCAGTAACACCCAATCCATGGTCTTGTCACGTCACATCTCCATCTCTTTGGTGATATAAATCCAGTCTCCATAACAATTTATTTTGTGTTTCAGTTTATCTCCAATATCTCTCCTCCCATAATGTGAATCCTTCCATAAAGTGCTAGCAGTGATATACAGTGCCTTGCAAAAGTATTCACCCCCCTTGGCATCTTTCGTGTCTTGTTGCCTCACAACCTGGAATTAACACGGATTGTTTGAGGATTTGCATCATTTCATTTACAGAACATGCCCACAACTTTGAATATGCTTTTTTTTTTTTTTTTATTGTGAAGCAAACAACAAATAGGACAAAATAACAGAAAAAGTCAAGAATATTCAGCACCTCATAGATATAACAGCAAGAAAATGTGTTTCTATCATCTTATGAGTGTGGAAGGCTGCAGTAGGGAACCAAAGGACACCTGGAATAACTGGCAAGTTTGGCCTTGGAGTACAAAATGAAGAAGGTCAGAGATTAGTAGAAACCTGTCAAGATAATTCTCTGGTCGTAGCAAACACCGTCTTCCAACAGCCTCCGAGACGACTCTACACATGGACATCACCAGATGGACAACATAGAAATCAGATTGACTTTATACTTTGCAGCCAAAGATGGAGGAGCTCTATACAGTCAGCAAAAACAAGACCTGGAGCTAACTGCGGCTCAGACCATGAGCAAAGTTAAGAATTAAACTGAAGAAAGGAGGGAAAATCATCAAGCCAAGCAGATAAAATATAAATAATATCCCCTGTGATTATGAGGTGGAGGTAAATAATAGAATTGAGGCTTTGAAAGTAGACCAGTAAGAAGGAAAGCGAAAGGTAGTGGAGATAAGAAAAGATTTGTCCAACTGAATGCAGAATTCCAGAGGATAGCAAGAAGAGACAAGGAGACTTTCTACAGTGAGAGATGTAAGGAGATTGAAGAAGATAACCGAATTGGTAAGTCAAGAGATTTCTTCTAGAAAACTAAGGATCTCAAGGGAACCTTTCATGTGAAAGTGAGTGGATAAAAGATAACAATGGTAGAGACTTAACAGAAGCAGATCAGATAAAGAAGAGGTGGCAGGAATACACTTAAGATATACACAGGAAGGATCTTAACAGCAGTGATGGACGCAATAGCTTGTCGAATGAGCTGGATACAGACATCTTGGAGAGTGACGTGAGATGGGCCCTAGGATGCCTTGGTAATAATAAGGCAGCAGGAGTTGGTGGAATCCGAGTGTAACTATTTAAAATCCTACAAGATGATGCTGTGAAAGTGCTGATTGACACATGCCAACAAATTTGTAAATATTGGCCAATAGACTGGAAAAGGTCAGTCTACATTCAAATCCCCCAAAACAGTGCCAAAGAGTGACCCAATTATCGAACAATTGCCTTTATTTCACATGCCAGCAAGGTAATGCTTAAGATCCTACAAGCTCAGCTCCATTAATATATGGACCATGAACTACCAAATGTGTAAGCCGGTTTCTACAGAGGAAGAGGAACAAGAGATGAAATTGCCAACGTCTGATGGACAATAAAGTAAGAGTTCCAGAAAAACATTTACTTCTGCTTCATAGACTATTCTAAAGCCTTTAAATGTGTGGATCACAATCACAACTGATCGACTAAACAACAAAAATAGCAATTTTAAATATTGTATTCATTCTCAAGTGAATGGAGATCATTGTGTTGGTGGAAAACTTTGTGTCTTAAAATTTAGTAGCTGCTTGCTAGATGAAGCCACCTCTACCAACTGACCTTATAGTGAGTTGAAACCAGCAGCAGCTGAGTCTGAAGTCTGAAAGTAAGTTTAATATTGAATGTTGTGTTTTCAAACTATTGAATATGAATTTTATTAATTGACTCGCGAGCCTCTCCTGTCGTGTACTTTTGGTCCTCTGAGCGAGATATATATTTCTATGTATATGTAGTTAAGTAATAATGAATGATTTCTTAAATCAATTAATATAGTTTAATTATTTATAATTAATATATGCAGCGAGCAATAGGCTGAAGAGCTAACAATCTGTTTGTGTTTGCCTTCGACGCTCATCGGCTAAGTGCTACGGTTTAACAGCTCACCTCGCTTCGCAAGGCTTGCATCGATGAGCGACTTTGGCTACCCGTTAATGGCTCGACTCGCTTCGTACGCACCTCGCAAAGACGAACGCACCTCGAAAAGCGTGACGACGTCTCGCAGTTTGACAACTATTATATATGATTAACGCCTAATAAAAACATTTAGCTCATGTTGTTAGGACGCTACAGTGGTCAGTGGTCCTTTAACCCTTCACCAACATGCATCTGTAGCATGTCCATGGAAACCAATATTTCCAGCATTGCATTGAATACCTCTGTACTCATCCCGATTGCCTACATACCTGACAACATTTCTGAAATATTTACAATATTTTTTTTATAAGCAGTCGCCTGATTGTTTGATGCTGTGATCCAACTTATCTATTTCTTTCTTTCTTTTCCACTTTACATAGTTAAGAAATGGTACATAATTTTTTCAGATACAGAAGATTACATTTTTTTGAGGGAACATAACAGACAGAGCTTAAGATGAAATTTGGGTTTGTTGCTGAATTTGGGCAACGAGCAAGAAGCAAGACCAGGGCTATGGGCGCAAGATGTCAGGTTGGGGGATTAGGAGAGGTAGGAGGAGAATGTAGGTTGTATCCGGGTTAGAAAGAGACAGGAAGTGGGTCTTCAGGGACTTGCAAAATGTTTGTGGATCGGGGGACTGGGGAGTTTATTTTAGTGAAGGGCTGAAAGCAGAAGAAAGAATGGGACCTGGGCTGGGTACAAGGTGCGGAAGGGACTGTGAGGGACAGAGATGATTGTGCCACATAGGATGAGATAAGTGAGACAAGATATGGAGAGGCAAGGCCATGTAGAGATTTGTAGCTAAGGATTAGGAATTTGAGAAAGCAGGTATGGTAAACACAAAGCCATTGGAGTTGGTCCAGGAGGTGAAGATGATAGTGGTGGAGGTTTTTTGGATTTATTGGAGTGGGATGAATTTATGAGATGGGTGACCGATGAGGAGTGAGTTGCAGTAGACAACCCAGTGAAGATAGCATTAGCAATTCTGCTGCAACGATGATATCTAGTTTCAACACATGTAGTAAGTATCTTATAGAATTTGACACAACCCCCCTCACACACACATGCCCAGAATGACCAGGCAGTTTATAAAAAAAATGTAAGCTCCTACTCTCCAGAAATGTAAATGTCCTCTTACATACACAACCCTCAATGCTTTTAGAGAAATGTTATGATTTTTGCCATGAGTAATTATGCTCTTAGTCACTCTCAAGGTTTTCCAAAATATATACTATATACAGTAAACTCTCAGCTAACCAGAACTCAAGCAACCAGAAAAAAATGAACACTGTCCTTCAAATAAAAAAATAATTTTACAGGGCTCAACAAATGCCAGGAGCCAGGTCGTCCGGCCCCTAGATATCTTACAGGCACCTAGATATCACCCACTGTACGTCTCTGCAATTTAATGTTACCTGGAAGCAGACAGGCATGGGTCACTGAGCCAGGGCAGTGTTGGGGTTACATTCCCCGGGCAGGAGTGACTGAGCCAGGGCAGTGTTGGGGTAACATTCCCCGGGCATGAGTGACTGAGCCAGGGCAGTGTTGGGGTTACATTCCCTGGGCATGAGTGACTGAGCCAGATCAGTGTTGGGGTTACATTCCCTGGGCATGAGTGACTGAGCCAGGGCAGTGTTGGGGTTACATTCCCCGGACATGAGTGACTGAGCCAGATCAGTGTTGGGGTTACATTCCCTGGGCATGAGTGACTGAGCCAGGGCAGTGTTGGGGTTACATTCCCCGGACATGAGTGACTGAGCCAGGGCAGTGTTGGGGTTACATTCAATGGGCATGAGGGACTGAGTCAGTGCAGTGTTGGGGTTACATTCCCTGGGCGTGAGTGACTGAGCCAGGGCAGTGTTGGGGTTACATTCCCTGGGCATGAGTGACTGAGCCAAGGCAGTGTTGGGGTTACATTCCCCGGCATGACTGACTGAGCCAGGGCAGTGTTGGGGTTACATTCCCTGGGCATGAGTGACTGAGCCAGTGCAGTGTTGGGGTTACATTCCCTGGGCATGAGTGACTGAGCCAGGGCAGCGTTGGGGTTACATTCCCTGGGCATGAGTGACTGAGCCAGGGCAGTGTTGGGGTTACATTCCCCGGACATGAGTGACTGAGCCAGGGCAGTGTTGGGGTAACATTCCCCGGGCATGAGTGACTGAGCCAGGGCAGTGTTGGGGTTACATTCCCCGGGCATGAGTGACTGAGCAAGGGCAGTGTTTGGGTTACATTCCCCGTGCATTAGTGACTGAGCCAGGGCAGTGTTGGGGTTATAGTCCCCGTGGCATGAGTGACTGAGCCAGGGCAGTGTTGGGGTTACATTCCCCGAACATGAGTGACTGAGCCAGATCAGTGTTGGGGTTACATTCCCTGGGCATGAGTGACTGAGCCAGGGCAGTGTTGGGGTTACATTCCCCGGACATGAGTGACTGAGCCAGGGCAGTGTTGGGGTTACATTCCCTGGGCATGAGGGACTGAGTCAGTGCAGTGTTGGGGTTACATTCCCTGGGCATGAGTGACTGAGCCAGGGCAGTGTTGGGGTAACATTCGCCGGGCATGAGTGACTGAGCCAGGGCAGTGTTGGGGTTACATTCCCCGGGCATGAGTGACTGAGCAAGGGCAGTGTTTGGGTTACATTCCCCGGGCATGAGTGACTGAGCAAGGGCAGTGTTTGGGTTACATTCCCCGAACATTAGTGACTGAGCCAGGGCAGTGTTGGGGTTATAGTCCCCGTGGCATGAGTGACTAAGCCAGGGCAGTGTTGGGGTTACATTCCCCGGGCATGAGAGACTGAGCCAGGGCAGTGTTGGCGTTACATTCCCCGGACATGAGTGACTGAGCCAGGGCAGTGTTGGGGTTACATTCCCCGGGCATGAGTGACTGAGCCAGGGCAGTGTTGGGGTTACATTCCCAGTGGCATGAGTGACTGAGCCAGGGCAGTGTTGGGGTTACATTCCCCGGGCATGAGTGACTGAGCCATGGCAGTGTTGGTGTTACATTCCCCATGGCATGAGTGACTGAGCCAGGGCAGTGTTGGGGTTACATTCCCCGGGCATGAGTCACTGAGCCAGGGCAGTGCTGGCGTTACATTCCCCGGGCATGAGTGACTGAGCCAGGGCAGTGTTGGGGTTACATTCCCCGGGCATGAGTGACTAAGCCAGGGCAGTGTTGGGGTTACATTCCCTGGGCATAAGTTACTGAGACAGGGAAGTGTTGGACTTACATTCGCCGGGCATGAGTGACTGAGCCAGGGCAGTGTTGGGGTTACATTCCCTGTGCATGAGTGACTGAGCCAGTGCAGTGTTGGGCTTACATTCCCCGGGCATGAGTGACTGAGCCAGGGCAGTGTTGGCGTTACATTTCCCGGGCATGAGTGACTGAGCCAGGGCAGTGTTGGGGTTACATTCCCCGGGCATGAGAGACTGAGCCAGGGCAGTGTTGGGGTTACATTCCCTGCGCAATAGTGACTGAGCCAGGGCAGTGTTGGGCTTACATTCCCTGGGCATGAGTGACTGAGCCAAGGCAGTGTTGGGGTTACATTCCCCGGGCATGACTGACTGAGCCAGGGCAGTGTTTGGGTTACATTCCCCGGGCATTAGTGACTGAGCCAGGGCAGTGTTATGGTTATAGTCCCCGTGGCATGAAAGACTGAGCCAGGGCAGTGTTGGCGTTACATTCCCCGGACATGAGTGACTGAGCCAGGGCAGTGTTGGGGTTACATTCCCCGGGCATGAGTGACTGAGCCAGGGCAGTGTTGGTGTTACATTCCCAGTGGCATGAGTGACTGAGCCAGGGCAGTGTTGGGGTTACATTCCCCGGGCATGAGTGACTGATTAAGCCAGGGCAGTGTTGGTGTTACAGTCCCTGTGGCATGAGTGAGTGAGCCAGTGCAATGTTGGGGTTACATTCCCCGGGCATGAGTGACTGAGCCAGGGCAGTGTTGGGGTTCCATTCCCAGGACAGGAGTGACTGAGCCAGAGCAGTGTTGGGGTTACATCCTCTCCCCGGGCATGAGTGACTGAGCCAGGGCAGTGTTGGGGTTGCATTCCCCGGGCATGAGTGACTGAGCCACGGCAGTGTTGGGGTTCCATTCCCCAGACATGAGTGACTGAGCCAGGGCAGTGTTGGGGTTACATTCCCCGGACATGAGAGACTGAGCCAGGGCAGTGTTGGCGTTACATTCCCCGGGCATTAGAGACTGACCCAGGGCAGTGTTGGGGTTACATTCCCCGGGCATGAGTGACAGAGCCAGTGCAGTGTTGGGGTTACATCCTCCCCCCGGGCATGAGTGACTGAGCCAGGGCAGTGTTGGGGTTACATTCCCCGGGCATGAGTGACTGAGCCAGGGCAGTGTTGGGGTTACAGTCCCTGTGGCATGAGTGAGTGAGCCAGTGCATTGTTGGGGTTACATTCCCCGGGCATGAGTGACTGAGCCAGGGCAGTGTTGGGGTTCCATTCCCAGGACAGGAGTGACTGAGCCAGAGCAGTGTTGGGGTTACATCCTCCCCCCGGGCATGAGTGACTGAGCCAGGGCAGTGTTGGGGTTGCATTCCCCGGGCATGAGTGACTGAGCCACGGCAGTGTTGGGGTTCCATTCCCCAGACATGAGTGACTGAGCCAGGGCAGTGTTGGGGTTACATTCCCCGGACATGAGAGACTGAGCCAGGGCAGTGTTGGCGTTACATTCCCCGGGCATTAGAGACTGACCCAGGGCAGTGTTGGGGTTACATTCCCCGGGCATGAGTGACAGAGCCAGTGCAGTGTTGGGGTTACATCCTCCCCCCGGGCATGAGTGACTGAGCCAGGGCAGTGTTGGGGTTACATTCCCCGGGCATGAGTGACTGAGCCAGGGCAGTGTTGGGGTTACAGTCCCTGTGGCATGAGTGAGTGAGCCAGTGCATTGTTGGGGTTACATTCCCCGGGCATGAGTGACTGAGCCAGGGCAGTGTTGGGGTTCCATTCCCAGGACAGGAATGACTAAGCCAGAGCAGTGTTGGGGTTACATCCTCCCCCCGGGCATGAGTGACTGAGCCAGGGCAGTGTTGGGGTTGCATTCCCCAGGCATGAGTGACTGAGCCACGGCAGTGTTGGGGTTCCATTCCCCAGACATGAGTGACTGAGCCAGGGCAGTGTTGGGGTTACATTCCCCGGACATGAGAGACTGAGCCAGGGCAGTGTTGGCGTTACATTCCCCGGGCATTAGAGACTGACCCAGGGCAGTGTTGGGGTTACATTCCCCGGGCATGAGTGACAGAGCCAGTGCAGTGTTGGGGTTACATCCTCCCCCCGGGCATGAGTGACTGAGCCAGGGCAGTGTTGGGGTTACATCCTCCCCCCGGGCATGAGTGACTGAGCCAGGGCAGTGTTGGGGTTACATTCCCCGGGCATGAGTGACTGAGCCAGGGCAGTGTTGAGGTTACAGTCCCCGTGGCATGAGTGACTGAGCCAGGGCAGTGTTGGGGTTACATTCCCCGGGCATGAGAGACTGAGCCAGGGCAGTGTTGGCGTTACATTCCCCGGACATGAGTGACTTAGCCAGGGCAGTGTTGGGGTTACATTCCCTGGGCATGAGTGACTGAGCCAGGGCAGTGTTGGTGTTACATTCCCCGTGGCATGAGTGACTGAGCCAGGGCAGTGTTGGTGTTACATTCCCCGTGGCATGAGTGACTGAGCCAGGGCAGTGTTGGGGTCACATTCCCCGGGCATGAGTCACTGAGCCAGGGCAGTGCTGGCGTTACGTTCCCCGGGCATGAGTGACTGAGCCAGGGCAGTGTTTGGGTTACATTCCCCGGGTATGAGTGACTGAGCCAGGGCAGTGTTGGGGTTACATTCCCTGGGCATGAGTGACTGAGCCAGGGCAGTGTTCGGGTTACATTCACTGGGCATGAGTGACTGAGCCAGTGCAGTGTTGGGGTTACATTCTTTGGGCATGAGTGACTGAGCCAGGGCAGTGTTGGCGTTACATACCCCGGGCATGAGTGACTGAGCCAGGGCAGTGTTGGGGTTACATTCCCCGGGCATGAGAGACTGAGCCAGGGCAGTGTTGGGGTTACATTCCCTGGGCATGAGTGACTGAGCCAGGGCAGTGCTGGTGTTACATTCCCCGGGCATGAGTGACTGAGCCAGGGCAGTGTTGGGGTTACATTCCCCGGCATGAGTCACTGAGCCAGGGCGGTGTTGGGGTTACATTCTTTGGGCATGAGTGACTGAGCCAGGGCAGTGTTGGGGTAACATTGCCTGGGCATGAGTGACTGAGCCAGCGCAGTGCTGGCGTTACATTCCTGGGGCATGAGTGACTGAGCCAGTTCAGTGTTGGGGTTACATTCCCTGGGCATGAGTGACTGAGCCAGGGCAGTGTTGGGGTGACATTCCCCGGGCATGAGTGACTGAGCCAGGGCAGTGTTGGGGTTACATTCCCCGAGCATGAGTGACTGAGCCAAGGCAGTGTTGGCGTTACATTCCCCGGGCATGAGTGACTGAGCCAAGGCAGTGTTGGCGTTACATTCCCTGGGCATGAATGACTAAGCCAGGGCAGTGTTGCGGTTACATTCCGGGGGCATGAGTGACTGAGCCAGGGCAGTGTTGGGGTTACATTCCCCGGACATGAGTGACTGAGCCAGGGCAGTGTTGAGGTTACATTCCCCGGGCATGAGTGACTGAGCCAGGGCAGTGTTGGGGTTCCATTCCCTGGGCATGAGTGACTGAGCCAGTGCAGTGTTGGGGTTACATTCTCTGGACATGAGTGACTGAGCCAGGGCAGTGTTGGGGTTACATTCCCCTGGCATGAGTGACTGAGCCAGGGCAGTGTTGGCGTTACATTCCCCAGGGCATGAGTGACTGAGCCAGGGCAGTGTTGGGGTTACATTCCCCGGGCATGAGTGACTGAGCCAGGGCAGTGTTGGGGTTACATTCCCTGGGCATGAGTGACTGAGCCAGTTCAGTGTTGGGGTTACATTCCCCGTGGCATGAGTGACTAAGCCAGGGCAGTGTTGGGGTTACATTCCCCGGGCATGAGTGACTGAGCTAGGGCAGTGTTGGTGTTACATTCCCCGGGCATGAGTGACTGAGCCAGGGCAGTGTTGGGGTTACATTCTCTGGGCATGAGTGACTGAGGCAGGGGAGTGTTGGGGTTACATTCTTTGGGCATGAGTGACTGAGCCAGGGCAGTGTTGGGGTTACATTCCCCGTGGCATGAGTGACTGAGCCAGGGCAGTGTTGGGGTTACATTCCCCGGGCATGAGAGACTGAGACAGGGCAGTGTTGGGGTTACATTCCCTGGGCATGAGTGACTGAGCCAGGGCAGTGTTGGTGTTACATTTCCCGGGCATGAGTGACTGAGCCAGGGCAGTGTTGGGGTTACATTCCCCAGGCATGAGTGACTGAGCCAAGGCAGTGTTGGGTTTACATTCCCCGGGCATGAGTGACTTAGCCAGGGCAGTGTTGGGGTTACATTCCCCAGGCATGAGTGACTGAGCCAAGGCAGTGTTGGGGTAACATTCCCCGGGCATGAGTGACTGAGCCTGGGCAGTGTTGGGGTTACATTCCCCGGGCATGACTGACTGAGCCAGGGCAGTGTTGTGGTTACATTCCCTGGGCATGAGTGACTGAGCCAGGGCAGTGTTGTGGTTACATTCCCGGGGCATGAGTGACTGAGCCAGGGCAGTGTTGGGGTTACATTCCCTGGGCATGAGTGACTGAGCCAGGGCAGTGTTGGGGTTACATTCCCCAGGCATGAGTGACTGAGCCAAGGCAGTGTTGGGTTTACATTCCCCGGGCATGAGTGACTTAGCCAGGGCAGTGTTGGGGTTACATTCCCCAGGCATGAGTGACTGAGCCAAGGCAGTGTTGGGGTAACATTCCCCGGGCATGAGTGACTGAGCCTGGGCAGTGTTGGGGTTACATTCCCCGGGCATGACTGACTGAGCCAGGGCAGTGTTGTGGTTACATTCCCTGGGCATGAGTGACTGAGCCAGGGCAGTGTTGTGGTTACATTCCCGGGGCATGAGTGACTGAGCCAGGGCAGTGTTGGGGTTACATTCCCCGGGCATGAGTGACTGAGCCAAGGCAGTGTTGGGGTTAAATTCCCCAGGTTCAGCACCGCACCCTCCAGCCCAACGTACCCGTGTGTAAGTGAGGAGTGAAAGCTGCTGCTGCTATAACAGCCCTCACTGACAATTATACTTAGCAGAGCATCCTATGTGCAGCTAATCTAGGCCTATTTAATAGTAAACAGTTATATTCAATTTTGCTTTACTGGAAGGAACCATTTTGTTTTTGTTTCTGATGTAATTTACACATCCATTCAGTTCAGTTGAAAGACTGCTCATTTGAATTTAAATTTAACAACAGGATTGGGTTCCAGCAGGAACACCCTACCTCTCAGGCACCTTTCAGAAATGTAAAGGTTACAATTATCACCTTTCAGACAGAAGCCTAATAAAATTAATATTTTCCACAAGAATGCTTTTTTGATGGTATGCATAGCTACTAATATTGTTTATATAGTGGTGATTTGAGCTTTTTATTTTTTTAGAAAATGGTGAGAAGTTCCATTGGTAGCACTTATTTCTATTTAGTAAATGTGGTTCCTGATATACATTTACGGCACACTTTAGATGTTGTCTGTAAGCAGACCTCACATTAATGAATACAAATGCATGGTATCTTTCTTTTTGAGTGGCTGCCGTTGTGCTACTCTCACAACAGCAACAGCAGAACTAATATAATAACCTGAATCCTTTACCCTAACCCTACCCTAACTCTAACCCTACCCCTAATCCTAACTTCAACCTTAACCCTAAGCCTAACCCTAAATCCTAACTGTAACTCTAACCCTAAATCCAACCCTAATCCCAAGCCTATCCTTAACTCTAAAACCTAACTGTAATCCTAACCTGTCTCTCCCCATTCATGCTCCCCATTCATGCCCCGATACAGGTATACATAAGAAACTGTAGTAGCACGCTTCAGTGCTACACGCAGCACCATACATTACTGCTTTCCAATCACTAGGTGGTGCAACAAGTGTGCTCAGAGCACTGGTGGCCATCCAACAGGAAAGGTCCAGATGTTTGTTACATCAATTTGCTTTATGACAGCAGCTTGCGTAATTGACCTGAATGTTACAAAAATATACCCTTATACAGTATGTGCATACAGCTCGATACAAACATATTACAGAACAGACACTGCTGGACGATCTCCTTCTATTTAAATCTCAGATACAGAAAAGTTTTTTTTCTCTGAAAAGTGGAACCATTCAAGGAAAATACGTATGTTTAAGGGGCTGGGAGGGACCAAGACATTTATTATTAAAGGCATATCTAAGTTTCCTGGATTAGGAATGCATCTGACAGAGGAGAATCATTAGTGCCTGCAAATGTTTTTTTGCATGTTAAAATACTAAAATAAACATTTACAAACTCACATTGATGTTTGCTAAATTCCTACAAGTTTGCAAGCTGCAGATTTTGTTAGTTTACACCTCTGAAAATCCCTGCTAAGATTAGCATAAAATTCACAATTCGTTTTGGCCAATCAAGAGAAAGCAGAGATTAGCTGAAACATTTGTATTAAAATCTGGGCTTCCTGTGTTGCAAAGCAGCCTGGGATATGTAGTCTCTCTCTCCCTGTGCTCCGATTCAGCTGTGAACTCAGACCCCACCCAACCATGTGATTCCATCCTGCAGCAGTTACCTGGCTGCCTTTCCTGTGTGTACTTGGTTATGCTAGCTCCCTGTGGGTGTGCAAAGCTGGATTTTACTTTCCTTCCTATAACTTTATAAGTACACTGCGCTTTTATATATAAAACATATTTTTCTGATAATCACTGCGTGTTTCTTACCAAACATTTGAAACCCAGGAAACTTATATATAGCTTTAAAAGAGTTCGGAGGTATGTACAAGAGACTAATCCAGTGCCGTCTGAAAAGCATTATAGGCCTCCGGGCAAAGCAGTGCACTGGGGCCCTATCTACACAACTACTCACAGGAATAAAAATGTAAATTATTAATAAAATTAGGCTTATATTTACTTCAATTACTTCTAGCATGCATGTGTGGTGGGTGAGGGAGGGGAATTTGAAGGAAGAAGGAAACAGCAGATTTAAACATATTTTTGTGTCAAAGGGTGCAGAACAAAGCCAAAGAAAACGGAAACAAAGCCACCGTCGCGTCAAACCCTTTCAAACTTCACTGCACTCTGTTCCATTTCTTTCTTTATGTTTAATAGGTGTCAGGGGGAGGCAACTGACATGGACCTTTTTAAACCATTAGAAGAACTTTATTATAGCTTTACGGCTTTAAAATGATGTGTGTTGATTTTGTCATGCTTATGTATAATTAGTACATGTACGTTGTTTTCGTCAAGGTCAAGATATATATCCACAACAGCAAGATCGCATGTACAGATAACAGCTGATACTGAGGTCATTAATCTACCTAATCATTTACTAAAGAGGGATTGCAGGTTCTGAATAAATCTCCCAGAATAATATACTGAAATGGTGGCAAGCCTATGGGGCCCCTATGTTGGTGGGGCCCCAAGCAACTGCTCAGAGTGCCAATGCATTAAGATGGTTCTGGATTAGTCTTGTAGTGGAACGCCATATCATACAGATTGTCCTGCCCTCATGGGTCATTTGTTAATCATATCGCAGTGGAGACCAATACGAAAACTGGCAACAAATCAAGTTGAATCACAAAACTAGAAGAAATAGCCTTTTTTTTAATTCTGCTATTACAGATTGGAATTAGTAACTGTTTTTCATGTATGACAGACAAATATTCAGTGGTAATAAGATTTAAATATTGTTTAGATGTGGATTGTGATGTTTCCAGTGATGAACATCTCAGGTGCTGAGAGGATTAGAGGAAATTTAATTTAAAGACGGACTGATGGAAGTTATGAAACAGTATGTATTTAAAAAATATGTCACTTTTTGGGTGCATGTAATTTTAGGAGCCCCCCAATGAAGCTGTGAGCTATACCATGTACGGTCAACAAAGATGGGCAGGTCATAGCAGAAAACTCAAAAAAATCGTGGTCCACTGGAGAAGGGACTGGCAAACCGCACCAGTATTTTTGCCAAAATACCCTTATGGATAAGCATGACCGGACACATAACGATAGATGTTCCTGGTGTGCTGTGGTCCAAAGGGTCATGGAGAGTTGGACATGACTTAACAACGGATATGACTAAACAACGACCAGGCATGCATTATTCTTACAATAGTATTGACATTTCATCAAAGCTAACTGTCCATGTCACAATTTCCCCCAGTATCACATATATAGTTGTCAGTTCAAGGACGTTGGTCACATTGCGGCCCGAAGCGAGGCGAGCAGTTGAGGCACGACACTGCAAGGCACGTGGGACTTAGGCTGCAATGAGTTCTGAAGGCTCATTGCAGCATTTAGCGAGGGACGCAAAATTATGGCCCGTAGGACTTAGGACCAGAAAATCGCCTAAGCAAAAAAAAAAATGGCGGACAAAAAAACGCAAAAGTATGAAAACTATGCCGAAGCTCACAAAAAATAACCCCAAACCCGTAACACTTAAGGAAAACCAGTAACACTTTCTACGCAACAGTAACATTTACAGTAATATTTGGCCCATAAACTACATTGGGGGCGGGAGGCTCGCAATGAGCGCCTAATGGAATCATTGCGGCCCTGTAAAGCACACGGGGGAGAGGCTCGCGATGAGCCCCTTGCCCCTAGCCTTGCATTGTGTGGCAAACAGCATTGCTAGCCTTACAATTTTACTCCCGTCATTTTTGACGGGCAATTTCCTAGTGTATAAATATTTATGGTTTTATTAAATAACTGTGAAAATGTGAAAGCACAGTTTATATGTGATTTACTTATGCTATACAATACTAATGTTGGCCATAGTCTGGGAAGTTTATAATAAACATATTACTATGTTATGCAAAGTTTTCCTGCCACAACCAATATAGCAATCTGTCTCATCCCCTTTATGTAAAAGAATTTGCCCAGAAGAAAAATGGCCCACTTGCACGCTTCAGTCCTTGTACGTACAGTACGCATGCGTCACACTGAGTTCCGAAATCTTCCGAAAGCCCCTTCATGCGTCTCCGGAAAGAGACGATCCCAACGACCCCGGAAGTAGCAGCTGGAGGAGGCGAAAGGGGCCGAGGTGCCCAGCGGAGGGGACAATGGGAGAGTGACAGACCGGGGAGCGAGGTAAGGAGGACGATCTGGGTGTGGAGGAATTAATGGGAGAGGAGAGGGCTGCAGGGTAAGGGCTGATAGTGCAGGCCTGGGATACACAGAGCAGGCATGTCATTAATAGGCATGTGAGCTACTGTAATATAATGGGACTGGCCTGGGATACACAGGACAGGCATGTCATCTATCTACTGTAATATAATGGGACTGGCCTGGGATACACAGGACAGGCATGTCATCTACTGTAATATAATGGGGGTATCTTGGGATACACAGGACAGGCATGTCATCTACTGTAATATAATGGGGGTATCTTGGGATACACAGGACAGGCATGTCATCTACTGTAATATAATTGGACTGGCCTGGGATACACAGGACAGGCATGTCATCTACTGTAATATAATGGGACTGGCCTGGGATACACAGGACAGGCATGTCATCTACTGTAATATAATGGGACTGGCCTGGGATACACAGGACAGGCATGTCATCTACTGTAATATAATGGGACTTGCCTGGGATATACAGGACAGACATGTCATCTACTGTAATATAATGGGACTGGCCTGGGATACACAGGACAGGCATGTCATCTACTGTACTATAATGGGACTGGCCTGGGATACACAGGACAGGCATGTCATCTACTGTACTATAATGGGACTGGCCTGGGATACACAGGACAGGCATGTCATCTACTGTAATATAATGGGACTGGCCTGGTATACACAGGACAGACATGTCATCTATTTACTGTAATATAATGGGACTGGCCTGGGATACACAGGACAGGCATGTCATCTACTGTAATATAATGGGACTGGCCTGGGATATACAGGACAGGCATGTCATCTATCTACTGTAATATAATGGGACTGGCCTGGGATACACAGGACAGGCATGTCACCTATCTACTGTAATATAATGGGACTGGCCTGGGATACACAGGACAGGCATGTCATCTACTGTAATATAATGAGGGTATCTTGGGATACACAGGACAGGCATGTCATCTACTGTAATATAATGGGGGTATCCTGGGATACACAGGACAGGCATGTCATCTATCTACTGTAATATAATGGGACTGGCCTGGGATACACAGGACAGGCATGTCATCTACTGTAATATAATGAGGGTATCTTGGGATACACAGGACAGGCATGTCATCTACTGTAATATAATGGGACTGGCCTGGGATACACAGGACAGGCATGTCATCTACTGTAATATAATGGGACTGGCCTGGGATACACAGGACATGCATGTCATCTACTGTAATATAATGGGACTGCCCTGGGATACACAGGACAGGCATGTCATCTACTGTAATATAATGGGACTGGCCTGGGATACACAGGACAGACATGTCATCTACTGTAATATAATGGGACTGGCCTGGGATACACAGGACAGGCATGTCATCTACTGTACTATAATGGGACTGGCCTGGGATACACAGGACAGGCATGTCATCTATCTACTGTAATATAATGGGACTGGCCTGGGATACACAGGACAGGCATGTCATCTACTGTAATATAATGGGGGTATCTTGGGATACACAGGACAGGCATGTCATCTACTGTAATATAATGGGGGTATCTTGGGATACACAGGACAGGCATGTCATCTACTGTAATATAATGGGACTGGCCTGGGATACACAGGACAGGCATGTCATCTACTGTAATATAATGGGACTGGCCTGGGAGACACAGGACAGGCATGTCATCTACTGTAATATAATGGGACTGGCCTGGGATACACAGGACAGGCATGTCATCTACTGTAATATAATGGGACTGGCCTGGGATACACAGGACAGGCATGTCATCTACTGTAATATAATGGGGGTATCTTGGGATACACAGGACAGGCATGTCATCTACTGTAATATAATGGGACTGGCCTGGGATACACAGGACAGGCATGTCATCTACTGTAATATAATGAGACTGGCCTGGGAGACACAGGACAGGCATGTCATCTACTGTAATATAATGGGACTGGCCTGGGATACACAGGACAGGCATGTCATCTACTGTAATATAATGGGACTGGCCTGGGATACACAGGACAGGCATGTCATCTACTGTAATATAATGGGACTGGCCTGGGATACACAGGACAGGCATGTCATCTACTGTAATATAATGGGACTGGCCTGGGATATACAGGACAGACATGTCATCTATTTACTGTAATATAATGGGGGTATCTTGGGATACACAGGACAGGCATGTCATCTACTGTAATATAATGGGACTGGCCTGGGATACACAGGACAGGCATGTCATTTACTGTAATATAATGGGACTGGCCTGGGATACACAGGACAGGCATGTCATCTACTGTAATATAATGGGACTGGCCTGGGATATACAGGACAGACATGTCATCTACTGTAATATAATGGGACTGGCCTGGGATACACAGGACAGGCATGTCATCTACTGTAATATAATGGGACTGGCCTGGGATATACAGGACAGACATGTCATCTATCTACTGTAATATAATGGGGGTATCTTGGGATACACAGGACAGGCATGTCATCTACTGTAATATAATGGGACTGGCCTGGGATATACAGGACAGACATGTCATCTACTGTAATATAATGGGACTGGCCTGGGATACACAGGACAGGCATGTCATCTACTGTAATATAATGGGACTGGCCTGGGATACACAGGACAGACATGTCATCTACTGTAATATAATGGGACTGGCCTGGGATACACAGGACAGGCATGTCATCTACTGTAATATAATGGGGGTATCTTGGGATACACAGGACAGGCATGTCATCTACTGTAATATAATGAGACTGGCCTGGGATATACAGGACAGGCATGTCATCTACTGTAATATAATGAGACTGGCCTGGGAGACACAGGACAGGCATGTCATCTATCTACTGTAATATAATGGGACTGGCCTGGGATACACAGGACAGGCATGTCATCTATTTACTGTAATATAATGGGACTGGCCTGGGAGACACAGGACAGGCATGTCATCTATCTACTGTAATATAATGGGACTGGCCTGGGAGACACAGGACAGGCATGTCATCTACTGTAATATAATGGGACTGGCCTGGGATACACAGGACAGGCATGTCATCTACTGTAATATAATGGGACTGGCCTGGGAGACACAGGACAGGCATGTCATCTATTGTAATATAATGGGACTGGCCTGGGAGACACAGGACAGGCATGTCATCTACTGTAATATAATGGGACTGGCCTGGGATACACAGGACAGACATGTCATCTACTGTAATATAATGGGACTGGCCTGGGATACACAGGACAGGCATGTCATCTACTGTAATATAATGGGACTGGCCTGGGATACACAGGACAGGCATGTCATCTACTGTAATATAATGGGACTGGCCTGGGATACACAGGACAGGCATGTCATCTATCTACTGTAATATAATGGGGGTATCTTGGGATACACAGGACAGGCATGTCATCTACTGTAATATAATGGGACTGGCCTGGGATATACAGGACATACATGTCATATACTGTAATATAATGGGACTGGCCTGGGATACACAGGACAGGCATGTCATTTACTGTAATATAATGGGACTGGCCTGGGATACACAGGACAGGCATGTCATCTACTGTAATATAATGGGACTGGCCTGGGATACACAGGACAGGCATGTCATCTACTGTAATATAATGGGACTGGCCTGGGATACACAGGACAGGCATGTCATCTACTGTAATATAATGGGACTGGCCTGGGATACACAGGACAGGCATGTCATCTACTGTAATATAATGGGACTGGCCTGGGATACACAGGACAGGCATGTCATCTACTGTAATATAATGGGGCTGGCCTGGGATACACAGGACAGGCATGTCATCTACTGTAATATAATGGGACTGGCCTGGGATATACAGGACAGACATGTCATCTACTGTAATATAATGGGACTGGCCTGGGATACACAGGACAGGCATGTCATCTACTGTAATATAATGGGACTGGCCTGGGATATACAGGACAGACATGTCATCTATCTACTGTAATATAATGGGGGTATCTTGGGATACACAGGACAGGCATGTCATCTATCTACTGTAATATAATGGGACTGGCCTGGGATATACAGGACAGACGTGTCATCTACTGTAATATAATGGGACTGGCCTGGGATACACAGGACAGGCATGTCATCTACTGTAATATAATGGGACTGGACTGGGATATACAGGACAGACATGTCATCTATCTACTGTAATATAATGGGGGTATCTTGGGATACACAGGACAGGCATGTCATCTACTGTAATATAATGGGACTGGCCTGGGATACACAGGACAGGCATGTCATCTACTGTAATATAATGGGACTGGCCTGGGATACACAGGACAGGCATGTCATCTGTCTACTGTAATATAATGGGACTGGCCTGGGATATACAGGACAGACATGTCATCTACTGTAATATAATGGGACTGGCCTGGGATACACAGGACAGGCATGTCATCTATCTACTGTAATATAATGGGACTGGCCTGGGATACACAGGACAGGCATGTCATCTACTGTAATATAATGGGACTGGCCTGGGATACACAGGACAGGCATGTCATCTACTGTAATATAATGGGACTGGCCTGGGATATACAGGACAGGCATGTCATCTACTGTAATATAATGAGACTGGCCTGGGATACACAGGACAGGCATGTCATCTACTGTAATATAATGAGACTGGCCTGGGATACACAGGACAGGCATGTCATCTACTGTAATATAATGAGACTGGCCTGGGATATACAGGACAGACATGTCATCTATCTACTGTAATATAATGGGGGTATCTTGGGATACACAGGACAGGCATGTCATCTATTGTAATATAATGGGACTGGCCTGGGATACACAGGACAGGCATGTCATCTTCTGTAATATAATGGGACTGGCCTGGGATACACAGGACAGGCATGTCATTTACTGTAATATAATGGGACTGGCCTGGGATACACAGGACAGGCATGTCATCTACTGTAATATAATGGGACTGGCCTGGGATACACAGGACAGGCATGTCATCTACTGTAATATAATGGGACTGGCCTGGGATATACAGGAGAGGCATGTCATCTACTGTAATATAATGGGACTGGACTGGGATATACAGGACAGACATGTCATCTATCTACTGTAATATAATGGGGGTATCTTGGGATACACAGGACAGGCATGTCATCTACTGTAATATAATGGGACTGGCCTGGGATACACAGGACAGGCATGTCATCTACTGTAATATAATGGGACTGGCCTGGGATACACAGGACAGGCATGTCATCTATCTACTGTAATATAATGGGACTGGCCTGGGATATACAGGACAGACATGTCATCTACTGTAATATAATGGGACTGGCCTGGGATACACAGGACAGGCATGTCATCTATCTACTGTAATATAATGGGACTGGCCTGGGATACACAGGACAGGCATGTCATCTACTGTAATATAATGGGACTGGCCTGGGATACACAGGACAGGCATGTCATCTACTGTAATATAATGGGACTGGCCTGGGATATACAGGACAGGCATGTCATCTACTGTAATATAATGAGACTGGCCTGGGATACACAGGACAGGCATGTCATCTATCTACTGTAATATAATGGGACTGGCCTGGGATACACAGGACAGGCATGTCATCTACTGTAATATAATGAGACTGGCCTGGGAGACACAGGACAGGCATGTCATCTACTGTAATATAATGGGACTGGCCTGGGATACACAGGACAGGCATGTCATCTACTGTAATATAATGGGACTGGCCTGGGATATACAGGACAGGCATGTCATCTACTGTAATATAATGAGACTGGCCTGGGATACACAGGACAGGCATGTCATCTACTGTAATATAATGAGACTGGCCTGGGATACACAGGACAGGCATGTCATCTACTGTAATATAATGGGACTGGCCTGGGAGACACAGGACAGGCATGTCATCTACTGTAATATAATGGGACTGGCCTGGGATACACAGGACAGGCATGTCATCTACTGTAATATAATGAGACTGGCCTGGGAGACACAGGACAGACATGTCATCTACTATAATATAATGGGACTGGCCTGGGATACACAGGACAGGCATGTCATCTACTGTAATATAATGGGACTGGCCTGGGATACACAGGACAGGCATGTCATCTACTGTAATATAATGGGACTGGCCTGGGATACACAGGACAGGCATGTCATCTATCTACTGTAATATAATGGGACTGGCCTGGGATATACAGGACAGGCATGTTATCTACTGTAATATAATGGGACTGGCCTGGGATACACAGGACAGGCATGTCATCTATCTACTGTAATATAATGGGACTGGCCTGGGATATACAGGACAGACATGTCATCTACTGTAATATAATGGGACTGGCCTGGGATACACAGGACAGGCATGTCATCTATCTACTGTAATATAATGGGACTGGCCTGGGATACACAGGACAGGCATGTCATCTATCTACTGTAATATAATGGGACTGGCCTGGGATATACAGGACAGACATGTCATCTACTGTAATATAATGGGACTGGCCTGGGATACACAGGACAGGCATGTCATCTATCTACTGTAATATAATGGGACTGGCCTGGGATACACAGGACAGGCATGTCATCTACTGTAATATAATGGGACTGGCCTGGGATACACAGGACAGGCATGTCATCTACTGTAATATAATGGGACTGGCCTGGGATACACAGGACAGGCATGTCATCTACTGTAATATAATGGGACTGGCCTGGGATACACAGGACAGGCATGTCATCTATCTACTGTAATATAATGGGACTGGCCTGGGATATACAGGACAGGCATGTCATCTACTGTAATATAATGGGACTGGCCTGGGATACACAGGACAGGCATGTCATCTACTGTAATATAATGGGACTGGCCTGGGATATACAGGAGAGGCATGTCATCTACTGTAATATAATGGGACTGGACTGGGATATACAGGACAGACATGTCATCTATCTACTGTAATATAATGGGACTGGCCTGGGATACACAGGACAGGCATGTCATCTATCTACTGTAATATAATGGGACTGGCCTGGGATACACAGGACAGGCATGTCATCTACTGTAATATAATGGGACTGGCCTGGGATACACAGGACAGGCATGTCATCTATCTACTGTAATATAATGGGACTGGCCTGGGATATACAGGACAGACATGTCATCTACTGTAATATAATGGGACTGGCCTGGGATACACAGGACAGGCATGTCATCTATCTACTGTAATATAATGGGACTGGCCTGGGATACACAGGACAGGCATGTCATCTACTGTAATATAATGGGACTGGCCTGGGATACACAGGACAGACATGTCATCTACTGTAATATAATGGGACTGGCCTGGGATATACAGGACAGGCATGTCATCTACTGTAATATAATGAGACTGGCCTGGGATATACAGGACAGGCATGTCAGCAACTGTAATATAATGGGACTGGCCTGGGATACACAGGACAGGCATGTCATCTACTGTAATATAATGAGACTGGCCTGGGAGACACAGGACAGGCATGTCATCTACTGTAATATAATGGGACTGGCCTGGGATACACAGGACAGACATGTCATCTACTGTAATATAATGGGACTGGCCTGGGATACACAGGACAGGCATGTCATCTACTGTAATATAATGGGACTGGCCTGGGATATACAGGACAGGCATGTCATCTACTGTAATATAATGGGACTGGCCTGGGATACACAGGACAGGCATGTCATCTACTGTAATATAATGAGACTGGCCTGGGATACACAGGACAGGCATGTCATCTACTGTAATATAATGGGACTGGCCTGGGATACACAGGACAGGCATGTCATCTACTGTAATATAATGGGACTGGCCTGGGAGACACAGGACAGGCATGTCATCTACTGTAATATAATTTGACTGGCCTGGGATACACAGGACAGGCATGTCATCTACTGTAATATAATGGGACTGGCCTGGGATACACAGGACAGGCATGTCATCTACTGTAATATAATGAGACTGGCCTGGGAGACACAGGACAGACATGTCATCTACTATAATATAATGGGACTGGCCTGGGATACACAGGACAGGCATGTCATCTACTGTAATATAATGGGACTGGCCTGAGATACACAGCACAGGCATATCACTAATAGGAATGTCAGCGACTGTAATTTAATGGGGGTGCCCTGGGACAGGCAGGACAGACATGTCCGCTCCAGGGGTACTACTGTAATATATTGGTTGCTGGCCTGGGATAAACAGGACAGGCATGCCACCAGCAGGGCACACAGACATGCCATCTGTGATATCATTACTGTGCCTGGTATTGAGGATGAGAGAATGAATGGAGAGCATGTGCGGGTTGGGATATATATATTAGCGTCTTGCCCGTCACAAAATGACGGGGCAATAAAATGTGAAGCCATGGCAGTGCTGTTTGCTACACAATGTCAAGCTTTTTGTACTCTGAGGACCTTCAGCGCTCATCACAAAGACAGATACATATGTCTATATTTTTTAAAATAATAATCAATTAATTAGTTACTTAATATTAATATATATATATATAATATTAATATATGTAACAATCAGTAGCCTGA